>JASKGM010015346.1:0-10868 GCA_034509205.1 Ceratonia siliqua
TGCAAACTTGGTTTGGTTTCTTGATTAGGCTTCTTTATCAATTCGGTGAGGGGTTTAAGTATCGATTGTTTGGGTTCTGTATCACGTGTTTCACTCAAGAAAGATTCACTCACTCTTCTGTTTGGCACTCAAACAGCTTTTACCCCTTAGGTTTTTACCACTCTTTCTTTTTTCACTCGTTGTGTTTTCTTTCACTCTTAATTAAACTCAAGAATAATTAGGCTTCTAGCAGCAATTCAAGAATGTAATTAACTAGAACGAACAAACCACAAGAAGAAAAACACGAATGAATCATATGATTTCTATGGCATCAGCACCCAAAAAAAATAATTTCGTCATAGATTTTTTTTTTTTTAGATCCTCTTGATTTTTTCTTCTTTTCTTTTCTTTCTTTTGATGTTGCAGAAACAAGTAACAAAGAAACAAGAGAATTGAATTTAAAAACCATGGAAACAGAAATTTGACTCAAATCAAACTCTTAAACACCAAGGAAACAGAAATTTGACTCAACTAAAACTCTAACAAAATTTTGAGTTAACTAAAACTCTAATAGAAATTTGACTCAACTAAAACTATAACATAATTTTGACTCAACTCAAACTCTAACAAAAATTTGAGTTAACTCAAACTCTAACAGAATTTTGACTTATCTCAAACTCTAACACATGGATTTAGTGTAGAAATAAGGAAATCTTTTTTATTACACAAAAATGAATTCAAGGTACAACTCAAACAAGAACTATAATCGAAGTCAAGAACACAGAAAGGAAACAATTTGGCCAATTAGGAATTTTGGCTGACTTGGAAACCTAATCCTAAACACACGACGTTGATAAGGAAACAAGAAAGGATAGGCAAACCTGATGAAGCTAGGCTCTAATACAAAAATGATATGAACCTCACCAATAACGTGATGAAACTCAACACCAACGTGAATTTCAAATCTCAAGCTCTTCAAGAATGTTGAGTCTTGACCCGTTATCTTACAAGATAAGAACCAAGAACTATGGATGTTCGAAGATGCCACAACAATAATTCCCAAGAACTACTCAAGAATAATTGGAGATAAGTCTGGTTGTATGAACGCTACAAGGATTAACTTGATAAGTTCAAGAGTCTTTCAAGAATAAAAGAAGAAAGCAATAGCCTCTCAATATTATTATTCTCAATCTGATTATGAAAAAAATGTTCAAGGTTCAATCCTATTATATAGGAGTTGAGTTTTAATCCTTACATAAGGTAAACTAATGCTATTTTGACATGTGGAAAACTCCTCTTAAAATAAAACAACTAATTGACATAGTCCTCAAAGGCTGAAAAACGTGTAGTCCTTAATTGGAATCTTCAAGAACCTTAATCATAGTGACTAGGTTCCCTTGAATCTGAGTTGGGTTTATGCCGGGCCTCCATGTATTTGTCATCTTAGTAATTTGTTAAATCAACCCATTTAGTGTGTCTTTAAATCTCTTGGCTCTAAATCATGTGATTGGCCCCCTTGGCAAACTTAATGAATCACGTGAATGTTGTTCTTGAGTCCCTCCAAGCCCACCTATGAATTCCTCCTCTTACATATGTGATTGAGCAACTTTATGTGCATCATCATCGACCTACATTACTAGGTCAAATGTCAAGATTGCATTTGAGTAAACCTAAATCTAAATCCCTCATATAATTTTGTCGATAATGAAATATAGACCACCAAAGAATGGGGTTTAAATTGATATCGACAAAGGTCATTTTGAAAAAAGCATTGAATCAACAAAGTCAAAATAAATAATGGGACTAAGAAAATAATGAGTCAGCTATGGCTAAGGTCAAAAAATTACCAAGGTCAACTAAAGAGTGGAAGAGTATAAGAAAACTCTGACTACACAAACAAATATAATGGTTATATAAACTAAGTGTCCATTTAGATAGACTTATACTTTTTAGTATATACCTTAAGTAAAAGTGAATTTATTGAAAACAAAACTGTTGTTTAGCGTTTGGATATAATAATGCAGAAGTTATTTTACTAAAACAAATAGTTGTTTTGCATTTGGATTTAAAAATATAAAAGTATTTTTATACATGTAAAATTACTGAAAATAACATGCGAAAGTAATTTTTTTATATTGTATTTAGGTAAAAAAATATTTTATTACAATTTTTAAAAATTATTCTTTTTGTTAGAAGTAAATTTAAAATAAAAATATTATTAAGAATTTTTTTTAAATTTACAAATATAAAATTTAAAGTAAAATTTTCTTTATTTAAATTATGAAAAAAACTTACAAGTTTTTCATTTGATCATGTGCCCATCTCCCTACTCCCACTGACCACCATCTTCTTGAAAGTTCGCATCTCCCCCTCAGTCATCTTTTCTCATCTCCATTCATCCCCCCTCTCATCTCCCCTCTCGAAAAATAATTGAAAAAAACAAACAGATTGGATTGGAGCAGAGATTAAAAGAAAGCAAACAAATTTTACATGAAAATGGAGCAGAGAATGATTGAGAACAAATTCTTCTAAGAAATATTGGTGAAAAAATTGCTAGAATTTTTCCAAGATCTGAGAGAAGAAGCACTCCATAAAAGACAACGATTGCAAGTTTGGGTGATTGGGAATTTCAAGTATTGATGAAGGTCAATTTTTGCCAACACAAATTCTCTTCCTCTTTTATTGGCCCTATTTTTTTTTTTTTAAGCTAAGCTTTGTAACTTCTAAAAAAAGCAGGCATATCTATTTTTTTAAAAAAAGAATAATATTATTTAAAAACTAAAACACACGGCCAATTTCATGAGAATCAATTGTTTTTTTTTAAAAAGCAACTTCTCCCTTAAAAAAAGTGTAACCAAATGGCCTAAGTATAACTACCCATTAATTATAAGATTTCAAAGACGTGGGAGTTATCAATTAGGATTTAGGATGTAGATAATTGTAGACTGAGACTACAAATAGGCTACATAGATCCAATGAAAGAATAATCGTTGATCAATTATCACAATAATTACTCATGCATAGCAATTAACTTATTTTTTTTTGTTTTTGCAAAAAAGATAAAAAAAATGTTTTTTTTTGCAAAAAAATAGTACACTTGTGTTTATTAAATTTTACATAGAGTTAGGGACGGATCCAAAAATCACCTAAAGGGGGCCAAATTGTGCAAGAAAATGAGTTAGAAAAATTTGGCAAGACCCCAGGAGAAAAAGAAAGTATCTACTTGTATTCAATTTTTAAAGGATTTAAAAAAAATAGCAACCTAACATTACACAACTAAACATTTAAAAGATGCATAACAAGACAACACACCTCATGTTCCTCTTTTATTCGGAAGGTCTTCTTTAAGAATGTATGAGTTTTCAAATCAAGATTTGGGATAATATAAGTTGTGAAACTAGAGGAGGTCATTCTCAAAAACCAACACTCTTTGTATGAAAGAGAACAAAACTTCTATGAAAGAAGAAGAAATCTCCCAAAAGAAGAGGAGAGTGCTGATGGCAAACATGCATAAGAAGAAAACTAAGAAACCAAAGAGCTAAAAGTAAGAGAAAGTCTCTTTTGCTTTAAATATTCTCCTGTAGGATGATGAATGGCCCTAGGTTTAATTCAGAGCCTCTACTGTGTGGGCTTCAAGACAATTTCATCTCCATGAAATTTAGGCCTTCAGTTCAAACCAAACAATTAAAAAATTTGTGGCCTTCAATATTGTGGTTGTGAATTATGCAGAGGTAAATGCAAGGAATTTTACCTCTATTGATGTGTCTTTATCCATAATAGTATACATGATTCATCATTCAACATTGGAAGGGGGGATAGGGTCCCTGTTTACTCCCCTCTGAATCTGTCTTTGCTAGAAGTGATCATGGGTGAAGTATATCCATGAATATATCTGGTTCAACTTATTAAATTAAATAACCATATCCAATTAAGCAATATGAGAAGCCCATTCTTATACATCAAGCTTACCTGATACATCAAACCCGTCCAAGCCAAATTTGGACACTAGTATCTAGGTATCCAAAAGATTCCATCTTAAACTAGGCGCTATTAAGACAAGGAAGAAAGATCCATCCAAACTGTATTAAAAGAAAACTCACTTTACATGTATGTAATTGGATTAAATTCGTCACTTTTATTTTATTAAATGAAATCTTATCTCCACAAAATATTTACTTTTACATGTCTTTAATTGGATTGGAAATTTGGAATCGTCATTTTTTTTATAATCATCCATACTTTAATATCTAATATTTGACAAATGTAAAATATAAAATAGTAGAAATTGTTAACGTATTTGATATCTTTAAATATTATTAATACATTAGGAGTATCACAATTCATGTCAATGATAAATTTACCTACAAAGTACAAACTATCTAATCCCTGGTCACTAGAGCATACATAATTGATTTCATGTTTCAAATGTTATTTTTCTTTGCTCATTTTAAATTTAAAATTTGTAAAAACTACATATTAAAATTCAAAATCCTATTTATCATTAACTCTATCTAGTATAGGGAAGAAAGTGATAAATCCTTAGAGAAGTTCATTGAAGCCAAATACCATTCAAGCATTGATTTGTCTTGAGGATTGGATTCATGCTGGAGATGATAAATTTTAATAATTTTTTTAAAATTCGTTGATTATTTATTTATTGAATATTGGTTAAATACTTCATCTATTAATATTTTTATTTATTTGTAGTTAACTTGAAGAAAGCGACTGATAGAGGTGTCAAACAGGCCGGTCCATCGTGCTAGAGGTCACATTCAAATTTAGATCGGGCTGGCATAGTGCTAGCCCAATCCTAAACAAAAAAGACGCGAATGTGGGAATTTATGCCACACATTTACTTTGTCTTAATTATTATATTTTAGAGTGTTTTGTATGTCCTTGGTTCTTTTGTCTAGAATTTTAGGTGTGTTTTGCATTTAATTAATTCTTGTTGTGTTTGTTACTTTTTTAGGTGTTTACTTTTTGTTTTAGGTTGACTTGGGCTAATGAAAGGGGTATAGATTGGGCTAATCTTAGAAAGAAAATCAAGTTGGGTTACATATAGTAAAATAGAACACTGTATATCTAGAGCTATAGACCTCCATTTCAAGTGTTCTTATGCTTATTGTAAAGATAAGACAACAACCTACAACTTTCATGAAGAGACCAAAACCTAGTTATGCCGTTTGGAGGTCCAAATGTTGCAACAAAAAAGTGAGCAGATATCCAATAGTATAAATTTGGCCCATACCCTGTTTTGGTTTTCAACCTGTATATGGAGTTCTAGAAAGTTGAGAAGCCTAGGTGCATTGGAAAATTGAGAATGAGATATACAACTTTAGTGAAGGGTTTAATGCCAAATGGTTCCATTTTGATGCTCTAAATCTAGCTAGTAGTCAGTTAAAAAGCAATAGCTACTAAGAAACTCAAAACAGAGCAGGACTGAAATTATCCCAAAATGCACAACATTAACCTAAACACTCCTTCAGCATTCTTGAATAGTATTGGATTAATTAAAGCAAGGAAAATGCTATGATGTAGGGTAAAAATAGCAGCTGGACTCAATATAGAGGGACTTCATGCAAAACTAGTGCAGAGAGGAGAGCTTTGATGAAAATAGATATAGTTTGGGGCTTTCACAACCAGTAGTTGTTGCTCTAAAAGGAGAGCAATTGCTGGTATGTGGAGGACCCAAAGTAGATAAGTTAGAGTTCTTGCAGTAACTAGAACTTGAAGGAGAACTTGAGCATGGACTTTAAGGAGGAAGTGGGCTGCAAATTTGAAAGGAGGATAAGCTCACCTATTCTAACCATTGATGGGTTCTTTTTTTCTTTTCCTTTGATTCTAGTTGCTGTTGTTTATTTTAGATGTTGCATTTAAATTATTTCTATATTGGTTTTCTAGATTTGGCATGTAGTTGATATTTCTATTTTGAGCTAGATTTAGTTGTGAATGATATTTTCTATTGAATCTATTCTTAATGCTTGCGATTTACTTGTCTTGAGTTGTTTGTTTTAGGGATTGGATGATGGACCAAAAGTGGAAGTTCAATACTAGTTTATAGATTCTTTAGTCCTAGGTAATGTACTCAAGAAAGTATATGCATACCTCTGTGACCATTATCTTGGGATTCCACTAATATTAATGATTTACATTAATATCTGTGATCACGAAAGTAGACATAGATTTAATATGAGTAGAGTTGCTATACCTCGAAAGAGGGTAATACATACTTTAGGGAACCTGGCCATTGTAATTTGGAAGTATCAATAATCAGGCTCATGGAACTTATTTGATGAACCCCAATTCTAGAATCTCTTACCTTTTCATTTTCTGTAGATTAGTATTTTATCTTATCTGGCCTTATCTTTGGTTTTCTTAGATAAATTAGGAAGCTACAAAATTTTGGTTCTTGAAAAACCTCCTTGTGAGAACGATACTTTGCTCATCACTTTATTACTTGTTAGCGATAGTGTGCACTTGCATTGCGATTTTTGCCATCAAGTTTTTGTCGCCGTTGGCGAGGAGGCAACTTTTCAATATCAATACCAAGAATTTCCTAAATTAGTTTAGGCTCTTTATGTTTTGATTTTGGTTTTCTATTTTTATTGCTTTTTGTTGGTTGCTTTTTCTATTTTACTTTCCTTCAATAAAATTGTGTGTTTAAAGCTTTTTTTAGGAGTTTAATATTTTTTTTGTTTTCTTTGCTTATTGCATGCCTACAACCATGATTTGATTGATTGTTTTAATCTAGAAATGGGGAGAAATTGTTGGATCTAGTTGTTTATCCTAAGTGTTTATGATACAAGCATGTGTTTTAAAATTTTTAAAATATTAAAGCTTGTAAATAGGCAGAAACAAAACAAATAGGCAAATAGGTCATAGTTAGAAAGAGAAGTAAAATGGATAAGAATTTTACATACTTCTTGGAGTCAATTTAATCTTATAATATACTTCCTAACCAAGTGCACTAACAGCCTATTCTTTGGGAAGTACTAATCCACGAAATTTACGGTGAATAGGCTTAGTAATTGGAATAAAACAAAAGATAAAAGAAAATAATTGATAACTTTCAAAGTATATTGGAAAGCTTTCCCCTTCATGTATGGCATCTGGAAATCTATGAAGGCTCTCAAACAAATCTCTTTTTTGCTCTTATGTTTTTTTATCAAAAACTTGAGGCACTCTTAAGGTGTGTTCTCTCTAATTTTTTCGGCTGCAAGGAGAGAGAGGTTAGGTTATATTTATACTAATCTAACCTTAGGTTATTCCTTTGATATCAAAAATATCCTTCCCTATAACTTTGGGATTCCACATGCCTACTAGGGAGAATAGATAATCAAATTATCTAATTAATTTATCAATTAATAATTGTATTATTCAATTGATAAAATCATATTTTATTTAACTCTTAAATAAAACATGTGGGGTTTTATATTTGGTCATGCTTGGATATAAAATTCAAATAAGGACTTTTATTTAACTAAATCCCTTTGACTTAGTTAGTCTTCTAGTGAATGTAGGTTACCTAAAAAATTAAATTTCTTTTAATTTCTAATCCTTTATTCACTAGGATATTTAGGAATGAATCAATTCCCACCTTTTGGGCATGCTCCACTCCATTACATGGAGAGGAGGTTGTCTTACAAGTTTGAACAATTCAAACTTTGTAACAATATTTGGATAAATAAATAAATAAATAATTTTATCCCAATAAAATGATATAGCTGAAATTGCTAATTAAATAGATATTTGATTTCTTTTAATCAACTTCAAATTAAATATTTGAACTGTTCAAATATTAATTTAAAGTGGTTAAACTAAAATTAATTACTAAGATGAAAGGTTATCCTAATTGAGATAATACTTGTCTTAATTAAAACAATCCTTTATCTTAAAATTCTATGTCTAATTAAAAAAACACTTTCTTAAATTAGACAACTAATATGAGAATTACTTTTGTCTTTTTGGTGACAAAAATGTTTCTCACATTTCATGCATGATTAGGACAACATTTGTTCTAAAATAACTCTTTGTCTAAATTAAGACAACTCATGTCCTAACAAAGACATTAGCTGAAGTGTTATCAATTAACTTCATCTTAAATATATTCTACCTCAATGTGGGTTGATTTTTCCAAAGTTAGGTGTGGAATCGACATAGAAATTTCAATCTCTAATAAATTTGGGATTATTTTAATCTCATTAAGATAATCATATTTTATTAATCATGAAGTCATTTCACCAAAGACTCATGATTGTACTCTTGATAATTTTTAAAATTTTGAGAAGTCAATGTTGAACATTGATTTGTCCAATTTGCAAACCTAGTGTTTGTAAACCTTATAGCCATCCATTGACACAAGGTAAAATTATCATTTCACCCTTTATGTCAATTTTTTTTTTTTGGTTTGAGATTTCATCTAATAATTGACCAAATAATCTTTTAGAACTTTTCTAAAGTTATCTATAAGTGATGAGTAGCTAATTCGTCATTTCAGCAAGTTCAGATATGTCACTTGCCATCTTGAAATCACCTTAAGTAATGTAATGCTATGAACCCCAATTCCTGGATTTATGTTTCTAGATGTTCACTTCCCCTATGATCCCCACATACAGAGTCTTGACCAATGTCACACAATGGTCATGCCTAAAGTTTATCAAAGATCACAATGGTCATGAACATGACTCCATAATCCCTCAGGATTTTAGTTCTACCACTAGCAAATGCAATGTGTATGAGTTCAAGTTCAAAGCAACGGTATTAACATGAACTTGGTGTCTCACTTAATTCCAATTCATTTAATAGTGTCATTACCTAAAGTTTACTACTTCAATGATTTGATATTCATCATTCCCTTTAAAAAAGAATTTCATTCTTTCTATGGAGGTAATCTGAACACTATAGTCTTAATTAGACATAGTGACTCACTCTATTCAGTGACTGTGAATATTGTTTTAGATTCATCCAAAAATACATATCTCCTTTTGCATAACCCTTATGCAAATGTATTAGGGTTTATTAGATTTTATGAACCTTAATAGCTAGAAAATAAAACTTACATAAATGAACTCTTTATTTATCAATATTAAAATGTATTTACATTAAATTAGGGAATACAACTTGCTTTCTAGGGAAACCTATTCCCAACAACCCCCTCTAGCTTCAATGTTCATTGGTCCACACATATTTGTGTGTACTAAGTCTAAAATATCTTGCATCCTATTACCCTTTACTTTAGAGGAAGATTTGGTCATTTTATCTTTCAATACAAGATTCACAGACTGGTAAAGAATACTCTATCATGTCCGCTAGACTATCATCCTTTACTAGTATACTTAGCCTATTTCAATCAATATGACCTAGTTGTAAATGCCATATATAACTTTTATATATGCTAAATACCTTGATTTTTTTAGTCTCAAGTGAATTTAGTTATGCAATGTTTGCAGTCCAATCAATTGCTTCTAGATAATATAAATTATTCCTAGTAATCCCAGAACAAATTAAAATTCCATTCATAGAAATGGTAGTTTCATTACCAAAAGAAATATAATATCCAAAATTTATTAAACAAAAGACAGAAATCAAATTTCTACAAAGTGTAGGAATAAATAAACATGATCTAAAACTAATGGCCTGATATTCAAAAAATGTAGGGTAATGGAGCTCACTACTCGAGCTGAGAATAGTGCATCATTTGCCATCCTTGTGTGGAATTGACCATCAATCAACTTCTCTTTGTCTAGAACCCCTACAAAGAATTATAAACATGGTTAGTGGCTCTAGAATCTACTATCCAGGTATTAGTAGAATCATGCTCTAAAAAGGCTTTTAACATGTTTAGAAAACCTCTAACTTGTTTATTCTTTGTAGAGTTGAAGTAGGCCTTACAATTCTTCTTCCAATGTCCTTTCGCACCGCAGTGGAAATACTTTCCCTTGGTCCTATCCTTCTGAGCCTTCTTTTCCTGGGCTTTTTCTTTGGCCCATCAGATTTGTTGGCATTTTTCTTTTTATTGCCTGACCCCTTTGCCTTCTTAGGCTCCACAGCTACCACATTTACCTCTAGGTTCTTCTTTATTTCTTGAACCTCCTCCACAGCTTACAGGTCATTCATTAACCTATTAAGGGTATAGTCCTTGCTATGCAATTCATAATCCAACTTGACTTGCAAGAACTGGGAGTTCATACTATGAATGATCATTCACAGTTGACTATCGAATCAATCTTAGCCCCGTGTAGATCAGCCTCATTAATGTAGGAGATTACCTTGAGTATGTAATCTCTAACTGCCTCCCTTGGTTTCACCTTAGTAGACTAACTCTTTGTACCAAACATCTCATGTAGATGGGACATTATGTCAGTGGCATGTTCCATGCCATTGTGCTACTGCTGCAACACACTGGTCATTGAGGTCAGTATGTAGCACTTAGCCTGGGCATTGGCATTGTGCTTCTTCTTTATTTCAAGAACCTACTCCATAGCTTACAGGTTATTCATCAAACAATTAAGGGTATAGTCCTTGCTATGCAATTCAGAGTCCAACTTGAATTGCAAGAACTAGGAGTTCAAACTATGAATGATCATTCACAATTGACTATCTGAATAAATCTCAGCCCCATGTAGATTAGCATTATTAAAGCAGGAGATTACCTTGAGCATGTAATCTCTAACTAGCTCCCCTGGTTTTACCTTAGTAGACCAACTCTTTGTACCAAACATCTCATGAAGATGGTACATTATATTAGTGGCATATTCCATGTCATCATGCTGCTGCTGCAACACACTGGTCAGTGAGGTCAGTATACAGCACTTAGCATCATGCAACTTCTTATAATACTTGATTTTGCTTGTCAGCAAGTTAGGAGTCTGATTAATGGGTGCTTGATA
>JASKGM010015346.1:10968-33626 GCA_034509205.1 Ceratonia siliqua
TTAGCATCATGCAACTTCTTATAATACTTGATTTTGCTTGTCAGCAAGTTAGGAGTCTGATTAATGGGTGCTTGATAAAAAAGGACCCATGTGATCTTGTAATAATTCAAAACGATGTTGAGTTTCTCTTTCACTTCACATAATTCTCACCATTCAGGGTGTATTTGTTAAGAAAAATAGATAGTGGATTCATGATTAAGAGACTGTCTGTAAAATACAGTTAATATTTATAGGCTTACTAGCTATTGAATAGACTTTTAAACATGATGCATGTATGCATGAGCATATTAATTCTTGTTTGATAGTCATTCACCTTCCACAATAAGCAACTGACTATGGACCATGAATATCTATTACAAGATAAATTGGGAGCATCCCACTCAACTTTGCTACCCGGTATCTTCATACTTAGCATAGTTGAGGAGCAACTTTATTTTGCCCTTTAATCTATCAACAAAGCTTTTATAGGTAGTATCTTGATAGGTTAATGTTGAGTGTGTTAACCAACCATTTCATCATACCTGGATATACCACTAAGTATGCTTCTATGGGAAGTCATACTTAATGTTCTACCTAGGTAAACTTATCACTTAGGAAATCCATTCCAGTCATGCTCTGAGTATGTGCCCACCTGTCGGGAGTGACATATACTCCATGACAATGGTCTAATGGTTGGAGGCCATGGGTTCTAGGATTACTAGCGCCTTCTCTCACTTAATATTCTAATTAATTAATTTGATTAATTATTATAAGTTGATTTACCAAGTTTTCTAGCATGCATATCTATAGAAAACCTAAATCACTTATAAACTTAGTTTCCTTTCTAAACTCTTTAGATAAGATTTGTATTAGTAACTTTTAATAATTATTTAGAAATATTATTTATTTAATTTCTTATGCATTTCATAACTATTTTTACACTAACTCTTAGTTTGAAAATAAACTAAAGTAATTCAATTGACTAATTAGTTACTAGGTGACTAAATTAATTCTAACTAAACTATTTAGTTAGGAATTAATTATCTTTAATTAATTTATCAATTATGGACCTAATTAATTTCTAATTTATTTATTTAGTAAAAAAATTAAGTCCTAATTAGGCAACTTGCTAATTTTTCATCTTTCTTATATTTTATCATTTTAAAACTCTTAAAATATAAAACATAATGTATGCATGAGCATGCGAGGTTGATTGGCTCCTATTAGTCTACATGACATGTTATAGCATATAATATTACATATTATAAAATTAAATATAATGCCAAGACCATATTAATTCCCATCCTAGAAAAGAAAAGAAAATCCTAAAATATTTCATTTATTTTCTTCATTCCTTGCGATTGTCTAACTCTTGGACTTTTGAGATGCCTCCACCAACTTACCATGCCTTGGGCACGGCTGAGAGGTGCTCACACCTTTCTTTGTCATGGCCTCCATGTTACAATTGGTGGCTTCTTGCCAATTACAACATAATTTTATAATTTAAAAAAGTAACAAAAAATAAACCAAGAAGGAAACATGGTCATATGGGGTCACCCTTCTTGTTACATCCAAAAAATACAAGGAAATTCATCTATGGCATTAATATGGCTAGAAATTTAATTTAAACCCAAAATAAAAGACATAATGCATACAATCATGCATTGTAAATGATTTCTAGATGCCAACCATGCATCAAACATATATATAGCCATGAACTATAGCTCTAATACCAATTGTTAAATTTAGTCATTATCCCTAGGTGCTTATAGTACCAGCATGACTTTTAAAATTTTAAAACATTTAAACTTGTAAACAAGTGGAAACAAAACACTAAGCAAATAACTCATGGCTAGGAAGAGAAGGAAAATAGATAAGAATTTTACATATCTCTTGTAATCCCTTTAATCCTGTAATATACTTCCCAACCAAGCATACTGGCCGCTTATACTTTAGGAAGCACCAACTCACAAAACCCATGATGAATAGGCTTAATGATTGGAATAAAACAAAAGATGAAAGAAAAACAATTGACAGCTTTCAAATTAAATTAAAAAGCCTTCCATTTTCACTTCAAATATGGCATGTAGAAACCTATGAAGGTGCTCAAAACCAAACTAAAATTTTCTCTCAAAAACTTGAGACACTCTCAAGGTATCTTCTCTCTATATGTTATGGCCACAAGGAGAGGGGTTAGGTTATATTTATATTAACCTAACCCTGTGTCATTCCTTTGAATTCAAAAATATCATTTCTTAAAACTTAGGGATTCCACAAGCCTACTAGGGAAATAGATAATCAAATTATCTAATTGAATTATCAATTAATAATTGTATTATTCAATTGATAAAGTCATACTTTATTTAGCTCAAATAAAATATGTGGGACTTTCTAAATGGTCATGCTTGAATAAGAAATTCAAATAATGAATTTTATTTAATTAAATCCCTTTGACTTATTTAGTCTCCTAGTGAATGTAGGTTACCTAAAAAATTAAAACTCTTTAATTTCTAATCTTTTTTTCACTAGGATAATTAGGTTGGTATTTATTTTAACATTTCAAAATCAATTCCCTTCCTTTTGGGCATGTGGAATCCCTCTTGAACATGGGGAGGAGATTGTCTTACAAGTTTAAATAATTCAAACTTTGCAACAATATTAGGATAAATAATTAAATTAATTTTATCCTAATAAAATGATATAGCCAGAATTCTAATTAAATGGGGATTTGGTTTTATTATAATCAACTTCTTCAAATTAAATATTTGAACAATTCAAATATTAATTTAACGTGGTTAGACCAAAATTAATTACTAAGATTAAGATTGTCCTAATTGAAACAAAACTTGTCTTAATTAAAACAAACATTTGTCTTAAAATTCTATTGTCTAATTAAAATAACACTTGTTTAAATTAGGTAATTAATGTGAGAATTATTTTTGTCACTTTAATGACAAAAATATTTCTTACATTTTTTGTGTTAAATTAACTCTTCGCCAAAATTAAGACAACTCTTGTCTTAATAAAGACATTAATGAAATGTTATCAATTAACTTCGTCTTAAATTTATTTCAACTTAATGTAGATTGAATACTCCAAAGTTAGGTATGGAATCCGTTTGGACATAGGAATTTCAAGCTCCAATAAGTTTGGGATTATTTTAATCTCATTAAGATTATCCAATTTTATTAATCATGAAGTCATTTTCCCAAAAACTTATGATTGCACTCTTGATAATTCATAAAATTACAAGAAGTCAATGTTGAATATTAATTTGTTCAATTTTCAAATCTAGTATTTGTGAATCCTTGTAGCCATCCATTTACATAAGTTAAAATTATTGTTTTATCCCTTATGCCAATTTTGTCCCCTTGGTCTCAAATTTCATCCGATAAGTGACCAGATAATCTTTTAGAACTTTCTAAAACTATCTGGAAATGAGGAGTAGCTAATTCATCATCTCACTGGGCCTAGATGTGTCACCTGTCTTCTATAAATCACCATAAGTGATGTAATGCTATGAACTCCCTTTCCTGGATTAATGTTCATAGATGTTTTCTCTCATTATGATCCTAATAGACAGAGTCTTGACTAATGTCACCCAATGGTCGTGCCTATAGTACTCAAATATCACAATAATCATAAACTCGAGTCCATAATCCATTAGGATTTTGGTTTTGCTACTAGCGGATGCAATGTGTGTGAGTTCAATTTCAAAGCAACATCTCACTTAATTCCAATTCATTTATTAGTGTACATGAAGTCTACTACTTTAATGATTTGAGATTCATCATTCTCTTAGAAAGGAATCTTATTATTTCTATAGAGGTAATCCAAGCACTATAGTCTTTATTGAATAGAGTGACCAGCTCTACTCGGTGATTGTGAATAATATTTTAGATTCATCTAAATATACATATGTCCTTTTGCGTAACTCTTATGCAAATGTTTCTTGATTTATTAGAATCTAGGAACCTTAATAGTTAGAAAATAAAGCTTACATAAATAAACTCTTAATTTATTTATTAAAAATATATTTAAATCAAATTAGGGAATACAACTTGTTTTGGAGGGCAATCTATTCCCAGCATTAATTTAGACAAATTTTGTCTTAAGTGAACAAAATATGTCTTAGTATACATACTTGTCTTAAACAAGACAAGGGTAGTCTTGATTTGGACAAACATTCCTTTAGGAAAAAACTTGTACTAAGTGTGCTTGATATGTCTTAGTGTAAGAAATACTTGTCTTAATTAAGACAAGAGTTGTCTTAAATTGACATGGATAATTCTTATTACTTAGCTTGTCTTAATTAAGGTAAGAGTTGTCCTAATTGGACAAGTGGATTTATTAAGACATGAGATGTCCTAATTAATAAAAGTGTTGTCTAATTATAACAACCATTGTCTTGGTTAAAAATTTGAAAGTCCAATTTAAAACGTAAAATGTTGAATTTTGAATTTTGAAATTTGATTTCAAAATTTGAAACTTGAAAATTTAAATTTGATTTAAGTCAACCTCCAAAATCTCTTGGAGATTTCGGCCAATCACTCTTGGGAAACAAATATGATTTGTTGTAAATTTAATTTTGAATTATCCTAAGAAGTTAAGGTCAAAGTGGGATACGATAAGGATGTAAATAGTTACAAGTTAAGAGGATGTCAAAGTTAAAATTCTACTTTTTGAATTTTAAATTCAAGCATACAAGTTTTTGGCCAATGGGAGAGCTCCATTTATTTTTTTTATTACATAAAATTAAATAAATCAAATGAAAATTAAGAAGAGAATTTTTGGGCATATCAACTATTGGTTAAGGGATTTATTTGATATAACAAACCTAAATTCCCTAAGCAAGGTGGCAGTTACAAGGGGATTTGGGGTTTCGTTAGTTGTTTAACACAACCAAAAGACATAGTCCTAGGGTTTATATAAAAACACTAGTAAGCACATGGCCAAAGTAGGCATGTGAATTGAAAAAAAAAACAAAAACAAAAGAGAAGATTGCTGCCACCTACAATATGAGAGAGCTTTCCATACATGTCAAATATTTGAGAGACTAGTGAGTGCCATCATAAGTTTATTATTGTCCATCTCACCTTATTCACTGTAGGTTCTTTGTTCTAAAGGAATTCAAAGAGAATAGGTGGTCAATTTGTTTGGTGGAGAAGCTATCACTCTCTCCCTATGGGTACAAAGGTTTAATTCCTTCTCCTGTGACTTCACGAAATTCGTGTATGTATGCCCTTTTGGTGCTTATTATTCCGCTGCATTTTATGATTGGTATGGTTTAATAAAACTTCATCCCTGTATAGATATCACCTAGGGGTAACTTAGAGATCCAATAGACTCAAAAAGTCACTGTTTAGGCTAAAGTAATCCCCTCAAGCATGATTTGGGAGGCTGAGAGAAGTAGTACTTGTGTTTAACTTGTGTGGAATTACGATTGCATAAATTGTGATTCTTGTAAATATTTATTTTGTTTCCTTAGTTAGTTCCTTCTAGCTATCATGTTGAGATTGATTTGTAACCAAATCTCCATGATTTTTGCTTTTTTGCTTTTTACTTAGTTTCCTATTTATTTAGGTCCCTGATTTTTTGGAGTGTGGTCAACCCAATTAGGTTTCCTCTCCTATTTATCCTTGTATATACCTACTGTTTCACTATGAATGAGAGGAATGTTTTTTTCTCACAGTAAATCACATGGTATTAGAGCACTATCTAAACTGTAAAACCTCTTAGCTTCGTTAATGGTCAAGTATGGGATGGCTTCAAATTAGATAACCACCTTAGATGCCACTTTAGGCTCAACTCCATCCTTTTACAACTGCTATGGCGTACCAGACAACCTCTCTCTTCCCATCATCAGACATAAACTAAACGGCCACAACTACCTTCAATGGACTCAATAAGTCATGATGTTTGCATCTGGGAAGGGATTCAAGACTACCTCACCAGTGCTGCCAAACAACCACGAAAGGAAGACCCATTATTTCATGGAGATCAGAAACAATATGGTGATGTCGTGGTTAATCAATACCATAGACAATGAAATTAGGTAGAATTTCATGTTCTATGGAATCGTGAAAGAAAATTGGATGCAGCTAAAGAAACGTACTCAGATAATGATAACACAACAGAATTGTTGGAGATTAAGAGTAGCCTCCATGACTTATGCCAAGGTGACCTTTCTGTCACTCAATACTATAATACTCTAACTCATTTTTGTCAACAATTAGATATCTTTGAAAATTTGGAAAAGACTTCCTTGGAGATGCTACCAAATACAGGGAAATTGTTGAGAAGGACAGAGTTCCAAAATTCCTCCTTGGCCTAAACAAGAACCTTGATGATGTCCATGGAAGAGTGTTCAGAATGGGATCCTTACCCTCCATTGCAGAAGTGTAGTAAAAATATGCAAATGCACAAAATCATAACAAGTAATGTAGTGATAAAGAAGGATGTCGAACCCACAAGAACTTTGTGCTTGTTAGCTATTGAAATTGTTTTAACTCTAGATATTTGAAAATGAAGAAAAATAGTGAATTGAAATTTAAAACTTAAAATACCTAGAATTAAAGTAACAAAATAAGAATCAACCAAACACTTAGAAAGAAAGAGATTTCACCAATGAAGAAGTTACTAAGGCATTCAACTCAACTAACCAATCCAATACCAATCCTAACCATGTAATTAGTCAATTATCATCCTACTTGATGGTGAAAGATTCTTTTATCTAAAACACTCTCTCAAGTAGAATTAGAATTACCTAACATAAAACAACTTGCAATATTTTTATGAAAATTCAAAAGCAATTAAGCATATTAAGATTTATAATATTTCACAACACAGCCGCACGAATCACGTTGGTAGTGTTATGCTGTAAATACATTTTGTAATTAAGTAAAGAGTTTATTTATGTAAGCTTTGTGTGAACCAAGATTCTAAATAAATCAAGATACATTTGCATAAAAGTTATGCAAAAAGATATATGTATCATTGGATGAATCTAAAAGATTATTCACAATCACTAAATAGAGCTCATCACTCTATTTAATTAAGACTACAGTGTCTAGATTACCTCCAATGAAGAAGTGAGAATCTCCTCTAAGGGAATGATGAATCTCAAATCATTGAAGCAGTTGACTTTAGGTATTGACATTGTTATATGTGTAGGAATCAACTAAGAAATCAAGTTCAAGTTAATACAGTTATCTTGAACTTGAACTCACACATATGCATTCGCTTGTGGTAGAACTGGAATCCTGATAGAATATGGACTTGTGTTCATGTCCACTATGATCTTTAATATACTAAAGGCAGAACCATCGTATCTCATTGGTCAAGACTATTGGATCTAGTTATTTATCCTAAGTGTTTATGGTACAAGCATAGGTTTTAAAATTTTTTTAAACATTCAAGCTTGCAAACAAGCAGAAACAAAACACATAGGCAAATAACTCAGGGTTAGAAAGAGAAGAAAAATAGATAAGATGTTACATACCTCTTATACTCACTTTAATTTTTAAATATACTTCCTAACCAAATGCACTGACCACTTATTCTTTAGGAAACACCAATCCATGAAACCTACAGTGAATATGCTTAGTGATTAGCATAAAACAAAATATGAAAGAAAATAATTGATAGCTTTCAAAGTAAATTAGAAAGCCATCTTTTTCCCTTTAATTGTAGCACATAGAAATCTATGAAGGCACTCAAACAAACTCACTTTTGCTCTTAGTGTTTTTCTCTCAAAAACATGAGGTACTTTCAAGGTGTTTTCTCTCCAATTCTTTCGGCCACAAGGAGAGAAGGGTTAGGTTATATTTATACTAACCTAGCCCTAGGTCATTTCTTTGAATTCAATAATATCCTTCCCTAAAACTTAGGGATTCCACACGCCTACTAGATAGAATAGATAATCAAATTATATAATTAATTTATCAATTAATAATTGTATTATTCAATTGATAAAGTCATATTTTATTTAACTCTTAAATAAAACATGTGAGGTTTTCTAATTAGTCATGCTTGATATAAAATTCAAATAAAGAATTTTGTTTAAATAAATCCCTTTGACTTAATTAGTCTCCTAGTGAATGTAGGTTACTTAAGAAATTAAAACTCTTTTAATTTCTAATTCTTTACTCAATAGGATAATTAGGATAATTACGAGGCAATAAATTCCCCTCCTTTTGGGCTTGCACCTCTCCATCGTAAGGGGAGGAGGTTGTCTTACAAGTTTGAACAATTCAAACTTTGTAACAATATTAGGATAAATAAATAATTAAATTGATTTTATCCTAATAAAAAAAATATGGTTGAAATTCCTAATTAAATGAGGATTTAATTTTATTTGTCAACTTTTTCAAGTTAAATATTTGAACAATTCAAATATTAATTTAAACTTGTTAAACCAAAATTAATTATTAAGACAAAGGTTGTCTTAATTAAGACAACACTTGTCTTAATTAAAAAAAAATTTTGTCTTAAAATTCTGTTGTCTAATTAAAACAACACTTGTTTAAATTAGACAACTAATGTGAGAATTATTTTTGTCTCTTTAATGACAAAAATGTTTCTCACGTTTTCATACTTGATTTTGACGACATTTGTCCTAAAATGACTCTTTGTCTAAATTAAGATTGTCTTAATAAAGATATTAGCTAAAATGCTATCAATTAACTTTATGTTAAATCTATTCTAACTTAAAGTGAATTGAATTCTCCAAAGCTAGGTGGGGAATCTGTATGGACATAGGAATTTCAAGCTTCAATAAATTAGGAATTATTTTAATCTCATTAAGATAATCCAATTTTATTAATCATGAAGTCATTTCACCAAAGACTCATGATTGACTCTTGATAATTCCTAAAATTATGAAAAGTCAATGTTGAACATTGATTTGTCCAATTTCCAAACCTAGTGTTTGTGAACCCTCATAGCAATTCGTTGACACAAGGTAAAATTATCATTTTATCCCTTATGTCAATTTTGTCCACTAGTCTTAGATTTCATTCGATAAGTGACTAGATAATCTTTTAAAACTTTTCTAAAACTATCTTGAAATGCTACGTAGCTATTTCATCATTTTACTAGGCCTGGATATGTCACTTGTCTTCCAAGAATCACTAGAAGTGATGTAATGCTACAAACTCCATTTTCTGGATTTATGTTCCTAGATGTTCACTTTGACAATGATCCCAACATATAGAGTCTTAACCAATGTCACACAGTGGTCATGCCATAGTACATCAAAGATCACAATGGTCATGATCATGAATCCATAATCCATCAGGATTTCGGTTCTGCCACCAGTGGATGCAATATGTGTGAGTTCAAGTTCAAAGTAATGATATTAACTTGAACTTGATATCTCACTTGATTCTAATTCATTTAATAGTGTCACTACTTGATGTTTACTGCTTCAATGATTTGATATTCACATAAAGGAATCTCATTCTTTATGAGGTAATCTAAATACTACATTCTTTATTGAGTAGAGTGACTAGCTCTACCAAGCGACTGTGAATAGTATTTCAGATTCATTCAAAGATGCATATCTCCTTTTGCATAACTCTTGTGCAAATGTATCTTGGTTTATTAGAATCTAGGAACCTTAATAGCAAAAAAATAAAGCTTACATAAATGAACTCTTTATTTATTAGTATTAAAATGTATTTACATTAAATTGGAAAATACAATTTACTTTCTAGGGTAACCCATTCCCAATAATCTTCTCCTTGCCCTAAAGTAAGTATGACATAACCTTAAGCGCTAATTCTTCTAAGTGACGCTCGAAGCTCTTCTACGAAAGAGTTTTTGTGAATAGATCAGCCAGATTCCTTTTAGTTGCAATCTTGGTGACGACCACTTTCCCATGATGTATTATCTCCTATATGAGATGATACTTTCTCTCAATGTGTTTAGATGCCCTATGATTGATTTGATTTTGCCACAGCTCCACTATTTTCACAATAAAGAGTTATGACCTTATTCGAATCTGGAACCACCGCAAGGAACTTAAGCAAGATTGCTTTATGCTCCTCCAAACAACGGCTGCACCACCCAAAGTGAAAACAGAGCCTGATGTTAATGCTCTAAAATCAATGTCAGACTAAAAATCTGAGTCAGTGTACCCAATCAAAATTAGGTCACTACCAGAGTACACTTACATGTAGATCTTCATCCTACGAAGATACATAAATATACACTTGATTGTAATCCAGTGTTCCATGCTAGGGCTTAACTAAAACTTACTAACCAAACCAACTGTATAGCAGATGTCTGGTCTGGTGCAAAGCATATCATACATGAGACTTCCCACTGTGGATGCATAGGGAATTTGTCTCATTTGTTCAACTTCAAAAGGAGTCATGGGTGACTGCTCCTTAGAAAGTTTAATTTCATGCTTGAAAGGTGTGAAACCTCCCTTGAAATCCTACATACTAAACTTTGTCAATAGTTTGTCAATGTAGGTTGCTTGAGACAAGGCCATCTACTTGTTCTTGTGATATGTTATCATTTGAATCCTAAGAATATAGCTAGCCTCTCTTAAATCCTTCATCTGAAACTACTGATTCAGCCATTCTTTTACTATAGATAACATTCCTACATCATTCCTAATGGGTAGATTGCCAACTACATAGAGTACTTAGAAAAGAACCTTACTTTCCTATATTCTTTTATAGACACAAGATTCTTCTACATTTTTTGGAATCCATAAGACTTGATTGCAACATCAAATCTTATATTCCAAGATCTCGATGCTTGCTTAAGTCCATAAATGAAACCATCTAATTGAGCCATATAAATATGCTCTTCATGATTCTTATTCAAGAATGCGGTCTTAACATCTATATGCCACATCTCATAGTCAAGATGTGCATCTATGAATAGCAAGACCATGATGGATTTAAGCATAGCAACCGGTGAGATGGTTTCTTCATAGTCGATACCTCCTCTCTGGGTATTATCCCTTTGCTACTAGCCTAGCATTGAAGGTCTCTATCTTCCCATCACACTCATCTCTTTCTCTTATAGATCCATTTATGGGTAATGGGTTTTATTCCTTCAATTGCATTTATAAGAGTCCAAACCTTGTTGGAATACATAGATTCCAGCTCTAATTTCATTTGCCTTTTGCAAATGAACAGTATCTACATCATTAATTCCTTTCTCATATGTAACGATATTTAATTCATATTAATATGAAAGAACCACCAAGGACTCTCCTAGACCTATGCATCTTTCAGGTTGTCTAACAACCCTCCCACCACGACGAGGTGCCACTAATTCAAATTCAACTCTTGAATCTATACCAGTTATGACTTCATCAAAATTATCCTTAGACCCTGACCAATCACTTCGTTCTTCAAGAACAATCTTGCTGCAAAGTTTGTAATTTCTCACAAAATCCTTTTCTAAGAAGGTTGCATTTGCACTAACAAATACCTTCTTATCCTGGGTATTATAGAAGTAGTATCCCCTTGTACCCCTAAGATATCCTAAAAAAAAATTGTACCTTCGACCTTGGTTTCATCTTCATGTGCTCAGGCTTATACACATGTGCCAGACACCCATAAGTTTGCAAGTGACGTAAAGAGGGTTTACATCCCATCCACAGCTCCCGTGGTGAGAAGGCATTGCCTTTGACTAAGCAAAGTTTAGTAGGTATGCTGTTGTTTGTATACAACATCCTTAGAATGATTCTGGTAATGCAGCATAGGACATCATCGACCTTACCATTTCTAAAAGAGTCACATTCTTTCTTTCAACAACCCCACAGCTAGAAAGAGAAGTAAAATAGATAAGAAGTTTACATACCTCTTGTAGTCACTTTAATCTTATAATATACTTTAACCAAGCACTACAACCGTCTATTCTTTGGGAAGTACCATTCCACGAAACCTACAGAATAGGCTAAGTGATTAGAGCAAAACAAAAGATGAAAGAAAATAATTGATTACTTTCAAAGAAAATTAGAAAGCTGTCTCTTTCCCTTCAAGTAAGGCACGTAGAAATCTTTGAAAGCACTTAAACAAAATTCACTTATTCACTTTTTCTCTTAAAAACTTGAGGTACATGGAGAGAGTGGTTATGTTATATTTATACTAACCTAACCCTAAGTCATTCCTTTGACTTCAAATATATCCTTCCCTAAAACTTAGAGATTCTACACTCCTACTAGAGAGAATAGATAATCAAATTATCTAATTAATTTATCAATTAATAATTGTATTATTCAATTGATAAATTTATATTTTATTTAACTCTTAAATAAAACATACGAGACTTTCTAATTGGTTATGCTTGAATATAAAATTCAAATAAATAATTTTATTGAAATAAATCCCTTTGACTTAGTTAGTCTCCTAGTAAATGTAGGTTACCTAAGAAATTAAAACTCTTTTAATTTATAAGGGAATCAATTCCCCTCCTTTTGGGTGTGCACCTCTCCATCACTTGAGGAGGAGGTTGTATTACAAGTTTGAACAATTCAAACTTTGCAACAATATTTGGATAAATAACTAATATATTAATTTTATCATAATAAAATGATATAGCTAAAATTCCTAATGAAATGGGGATTTTATTTTATTTTAATCAACTTATTCAAATTAAATATTTGAACAATTCAAATATTAATATAAAGTGGTTAAACCAAAATTAATTACTAAGATAAAGGTTGTCCTAATTGAGATAACACTTGTCTTAACTAAAATAAACATTTATCTTAAAATTCTATTGTCTAATCAAAACAACACTTGTTTAAATTAGACAACTAATGTGTGAATTATCCATAACCATCAAGACTTCGGTTTTGCTACTAGCGAATGTAATGTGTGTGAGTTCAAGTTCAAAGTAATGGTATTAACTTGAACTCAATGTTTTGAGATTCATCATTCCCTTAGAAAGGATATCATTCTTTCTATTGAGGTAATTTGAACACTATATTCTTTATTGAATAGAGTGACCAATTCTACTTAGTGATTGTGAATAGTATTTCAGATTCATCCAAAGATACATATCTCCTTTTGCATAGCTCTTTTTGTAAATGTATCTTGGTTTATTAGAATATAGGAACCTTAATAGCTAGAAAATAAAGCTTTATATAAAATAACTATTTATTTATTGATATTAAAACATATTTACATTAAATTAGGAAATTCAACTTGCTTTCTAGGGCAAACTATTCCCAACAAAGACTTTATATGTTGGGATCATAGTTGGAATGAACATCAGGGAACATATATCTAAGAAATGGAGTTCGTAGTACAAACTTCACTTCTGGTGATTTCAGGAAGATATGTGACAAACTTGGGCCCAGTGAATGATGAACTAGCTATTCAACATTTCTTGATATCTTTTAGATAAGTTTTAAAATTATCTAGTCATGTATCGAATGAAATATGAGACTAGGGAACAAAATGGACATAAGAGGTAAAATGATAATTTTACCTTTTGTCAATATATAGCTACGAGGGTTCACAAATACTTGATTTGAAATTGGACAATCAATATTAAATATTAACTTCTTGTAATTTTATGATTTTTAAGCATGAAACGGTGGAAGGATTTTATGGTTGATAAACTTGTGTTGTCTAAATGAGATTGAAACAATCCTAAGTTTATTAGAGCTTGATAATCTTTATGTCTAAATATATTCTCCATCTAGCTTTGTAGAAATCAAACCTTCTAAGTTAGCAGAACAATTTTGGTAAAAATTTATAATGGCTTTTAGTAGTTTGAGGCTTGTCTTAATTAAGACAAAAGTTCAAAGCTTGTCTTCAGACAAGATTTGTCTTAAGTGAACAACATGTGTGTCTCATTTTTAAAAACATTTTTGTCTGTCTCATTTTTGGACACATTTTTTGTTGTCTCATTTTTGGACAAAATTTTTTTATGTCTTAATGAGAGACAAAAATGTGCCTCATTTTTGGACAAAATTTATTTAGGACTAAAGTTGTCTTAAATATGCTTGATAATGTAAGAATTATTTATCTTAGTAAAGACAAAGGTTGTTTTAAAAAGAAAAGAAATAATTTTACATTATTTGTCTTGATTAAGACAAGAGTTGTCTTAATTAGTTTAAAGACAAAGGATGTCTTAATTAAGACAAGTGTTGTCTAAGTTAAAATATCCATTGTCTTAAATTAAAATTTGGAAAAACTCAAACTCTCAAAAAGCACATGGAAGTCACGTCCAACTCTCATTGGAATTCAAATTGATTTGTTCAATTATTCTAAAAAGAAATTGTCAGAGGGTAGGATGATAGGAATTGTGAAGCAAGAGTCATGATTCTTGAGATATCCCACTTACACTAAAAGACTATGAGGTAAAAGAGTCTGATAAATTTTAAAATTCAAATTATTAGAATTTTAATTTCAAGCACAATGATTAGTAACCAATGAAAAAGCGCCAAGGTATTTTATTTAATTGTTACATAAAATAGTGAAATATCAAATAAATAATAGAGATTATTCTTTGTTATAATATTAAATTATTGCCTAATTAATCCTAAATGTGGCGTTTAACATAAGGCTCTTAGGGTTGATAGTTGAACTACAACTTAAAGACTAAGGGGTTAGGTTAATATAAATATAACCTAATCCCCCCAGCCGAAATTGATCATACACTCAAAAGGAGAGAGGCATGAGGTGGAGGCAAAAACACAAAAGAGGAAAAGTACGATTTTTGTGAGTTCTTCATTGGAGTTCAATGCCACATAACATGGGAGTTCAAGAGAGCTTCTAAATTGGGTACAAGAAAGACATCGTTTTCTTTTTCTTTTTGTTCTACTCACCTATTTTCATTGTAGGTTTCCTTGGATTGGAAATTCACAAAGGATAAGTGGTCAATACAACCGTAGAGAAGTTATTAAATTTGTTTGTGATTTCTAGAGGTATGAATTTATCCCTACTTTTTATATGTTATTCATGTATGCTATGTGTGAATAATTGTTCTGCTACGTTTTCAAGCATGATGTGATTTAATTTTTTTTTTCCAAATCCATGCTTGTGTCGTAATCACATAGACTTAATAACTAGATCCAACAATTGGTATCAGAGCCTAGGTTTCACGTAATTGTTGAACAGTTGGCACCTAACAATTTTTTATCATGATTGATTAATTAAATGCACCTATGATATATGGAAGTATTTCATTCAAAATTTTGCCATATAATGTCCTAGAAGAATTTCCTTGTATTATTTTTGGGATGTAACAAGAAGGGTGATCCCATATGGCTATGTTTCCTTCTTGAAGTCTTAGCCATGGGAGAGGCAAGTGGTGTCCCCAAAGCCCAAGATGGAGGGAGTGCAAGCTTGAAGATGAAGGATGTAAAATTAATGTAATTTTAGATTTCTTTTCTTTTTTGTTTCCTAGGATAGATGCAAATATGGTCTTATATTTTTCTAATATTCATCATACACAATATTTATTGGATCTAGTTGTTATCCCTAAGTGCTTATGATACAAGCATGGGTTTTAAAATTTTTTTTAAATATTTAAGCTTGTAAACAAGTGAAAAAAAACAACACATGGCTAGTAAGAGAAGTAAAATAGATAAGAATTTTACATATCTCTTGTAGTCACTTTAATCTTGCAATTCCCTTCCCAACCAAGTGCACTAACCACCTTTTCTTTTGGAAGCACCAATCCATGAAACCCACAGTGAATAGGTTTAGTGATTGGATCAAAATAAAAGATGAAAGAACAATAATTGATAGCTTGCAAAATGAAATTAGAAAGCCTTCCCCTTTGTTCATCTTAGTGTGTCATGTGGAATTGTACTTGAAATCACTCAAATTACTTTTCCAAACTCACAACACTCTTGACCTTAAGAGAAAATTTTCTCTCAAAGTTTTCTTCTTTCTTTCTCAAGTGGGCGACTAGTTCACTCTTTTTCTCTCTAGTATTCATTTGTTCAGCCACATATAGTATTCTAACTTAGATCATGTGAGAGTATTTGACTGTAATTTAAAAATTCAATCCCTAATCATTAGGGATTCACATGCCTACTAATGGGAATATTAGATAATCAAATTATCTAATGATTTATCAATTAATAATCATATTATTAATTTTGATAATAACATATCTTATTTAACAATTAAATAAATAATGTGTGGCTTTCTAATTGATCATGCTTGAATTAAAAATTCAAATAAATAAATTTTACTTAATTAAATCTCTTAGACTCAGTTAGTTTCCTAGTGAATGTAGGTTACCTAAGAAATCAAAATTTTTTTTAATTTCCAACCTTTATTCACTTAGATAATTAGGATAATTAGGAGGGAGTATATTTGACCATGTCAAAGACCAATTTCCCTCCTTTGGCCGTACACCTCTACATCACATAGGGAGGAGTTTGTTTCATAAGTTTGAACAATTCAAACTTTGCAACAACATTAGGATAAATAAATAATTAAATTATTTTTATCCTAATAAAATGCTATAGCCAAAATTCCTAATCAAATGGGGATTTAATTGTACTTTGATCAACTACTTCAAATAAAACATTTGAATAATTCAAATATTAATTTAAAGTAGTTAAACCAAAAATGATTACAAAGATAAAGGTTATCTAAATTGAGACAAAATTTGTCTTAATTAAGGAAACCTTTGTCTTCAAATTTCATTGTCTAACTTAAACAACACTAGTTTAATTTAGACAACTAATGCAAGAATTATTTCTATCTCTTTAGTGACAAAAATGTTTCTCACATTTTTAAGCATGTTTAGGACAACATTTGTCGTAAAATAATTCTATGTCTAAATTAGGACAACTCTTGTCCTAATAAAGGTACTGGCTAAAATGCTATCAATTAGCTTCTTCTTGAATTTATTTCAATTTACTGTGAATTGAATTCTCCAAAGCTAGGTGGGGATTCCGTTTAGATATAGGAATTTCAAGCTCCAATAAATTTGGGATTATTTTAATTTTATTACGATAATCGAATTTTATTAATCATGGAGTCATTTCACTAAAGACTCATGATGAACTCTTGATAATTCCAAAAATTACTAGACGTTAATGTTAAACAATGATTTGACCAATTTACAAACCTAGTGTTTGTGAACTCTCGTAGCCATCTGTTAACACAAGGTAAAATTACCGTTTAACCTCTTATGTCAATTTCGTTCCCTAGTCTTATATTTCATCTGATAATTGACTGGATGATCTTTTGAAACTTTTCTTAAATTGTCTTGAAATAATGAGTAGCTAATTCATCATTTCACTAGGCTTGAATTTGTCACTTGTCTTTCTGAAATCACTAGAAATGATGTAATGCTACGAACTCCATTTCCTAGATTTATTTTCCCAGACGTTCACTTCTAATATGATCCTAATGTACATGGTCTTTACCAATGATGCACAATTATCATGCCTATAGTATATCAAATATCACAATAGTCATGAACACGAGTCCATAATCCATTAGGATTACTAGCATATGTAATGTGTGTGAGTTCAAGTTTAAAGTAATGGTATTAACTTGAACTTGATATCTCACTTGGTTCCAATTCATTTAATAGTGTCATTACCTGAAGTCTACTACTTCAATGATTTAAGATTCCTCTTTCCCTTAGAAAAGAATCTCATTCTTTCAATGGAGGTAATCTAAACACTACAATCTTTATTGAATAGAGTGATTGACTTTATTCAGTGACTATGAATATTGTTTTAGATTCATTCAAAGATACCTATCTCATTTTGCA
The DNA here is from genome assembly GCA_034509205.1 of Ceratonia siliqua. NCBI lineage: Eukaryota > Viridiplantae > Streptophyta > Magnoliopsida > Fabales > Fabaceae > Ceratonia > Ceratonia siliqua. The sequence goes on from JASKGM010015346.1 coordinate 28,672, forward strand.
TAACTCTTATTAGAATCTTGCAACCTCAATGGCTATAAAATAAAACTTACATAAATGAACCCTTTATTTATTACTATTAAAATGTATTTACATTAAATTGGGCAATACAACTTGCTCTCCAGGGTAACCTATTCCCAACATTAGATTCCCTATACATTCACAGCGGGAAGTCTCATGTATGCGATGGTTTGTACTATACCAGACATATACTATGTAGTTTGGTTAGTAGGTTTCAGTCAAACCCTGGCATGGAACACTGGTTGTAGTTAAGTGTATATTTAAGTATCTTCATAGGACGAAGAACTACATGGTAGTATTATGGTAGTGACCTAATTCTGATTGGGTACACTGACTCAAATTTTCTGTCTGACAATGATTCTAGAAAATCAACAACAAACTCTATTTTCACTTTGGGTGGTGTAGCCATTGTTTGGAGAAGTGTAAAGAAATATGACTAATCCTTTCATAAAGACTCTTTCATAGAAGAGCCTCAATAATCACCTAGAAGGATTATGGATTAAGGATTTGCTTTTGGATAAGTAGGAGATTGTTGGGAATAGGTTGCCTTGAAAAGCAAGTTGTATTCCCCAATTTGATGTAAATACATTTTGATATTAATAAATAAAGAGTTCTTTTATGTAAACTTCATTTTCTAGCTATTAAGGTTCCTATATTTTAATAAACCAAGATACATTTGCATAAGGGTTATGCAAAAGGAGATATGTATGTGTGGATGAATCTAAAATATTATTCACAGTCACTGAATAAAACAAGTCACTATTTAATAAAGATTGTAGTGTCTGGATTACCACTATAGAAAGGATGAGATTGTTTTCTAAGGGAATTATGAATCTCAAATCATTGAAGTAGCAGACTTTAGGTAATGACACTATTAAATAAATTGGAATAAAGTGAGATATCAAGTTCAAGTCAATACCATTACTTTGAACTTGAACTCACACATATTGCATCCGCTAGTGATAGAACCGAAATCCTGATGGATTATGGACACGCGTTTATGACCATTGTGATTTTTGATATACTATGGGCATGGCCACTACGTTACATTAGTCAAGACTCTATATGCTGGGATCATAGTGAGAGTTAACATTTAGGAACTTAGATCTAGGAAATGAACTTCGTAGCATTACATCACTTCTGGTGATTCCAGGAAGACAAGTGACATATATGAGCCCAGTAAAATGATGAATTAGCTACTTATCAATTTTCTTTTATATAATTTTAGAAAAGTTCTAAAAGATTATATGGTGACTTATCGGATGAAATCCAAGACCACGGGACAAAATTGACATAAGGGATAAAATGGTAATTTTACCTTGTGTCATTGGATGGCTACGAGGGTTCCCAAACACTAGGTTTGTAGATTGGTTAAATCAATATTCAACATTGACTTTTCGTACTTTTATGAATTTTCAAGAGTGAAATCATGAGTCATTGGTGAAATGACTTCATAATTAATAAACTTGGATTATCTTAGTGAGATTGAAATAATTTCAAGTTTATTTGAACTTGAAATTCATATGTTCAAACTGATTTCCCGCCTAGCTTTGGAGAATTCAAGCCACAATAAGTTGGAATAAATTTAAGATGAAATTAATTGACAACATTTTAATTTATGTCTTAATTAAGATAAGAGTCATCTTAATTTAGACAAAATAATTATTTTAAGAGTATAATTGTCTTAGTACATTTTTGTATGTCGTAAAAGAGATAAAAGTTGTCTCAATTTTGGACAAACAAGTTTTCAGGACAACTGTTGCCCTAAGTGTTATTGAAAATGTGAGAAACATTTTTGTCACTAAAGAGAAAAAAATAATTCTTACAACAATTGTCTAAATTAAACAAATGTTGTTTTAATTAAATAATATAATTTTAAGACAAATGTTGTTTTAATTAAGACAAATGTTGTCTCAATCTAAACAACCTTTATCTTAATTAATTATTTTTATTAGACTACTTTAAATTAATATTATAAATGTTTAATTTAATTTATTTAAGGAAGTTGATAAAAAAAATTTAATCCTCATTCAATTAGAAATTTTGGCCAATGCTCTTTTATTAGGATAAAAAATTGATTTAATTTAATTAAATTAAATTAATCCTAATAGCTAGAGTTTAAAATACTCAAACTTAAGAGAAGTACACCAAATGTCCATGAAATGGAGAAGTGGACAACAAAGTAGGGAGAGAATGGCTTGAAATGTTCAAACACATATCTTCTTAATTATCCTAATTAACTAAGGTGAATAAATGTTAGAAATATAAGTTCTTAAATTTTCAAGGAAACCTACTTTCACTAGGAGACTAACTAAGTCAAAGGGAATTTAATAAAATAAAATTCATTTATATGAATTTTTATGCAAGCATGACTAATTAGAAAGCTCCACATGTTTTATTTGTGTTAAATAAAATGACTTTATCAATTAAATAATATAATTTTTAATTGATAAATTAATTAGATAATTTGATTATCTGCTTTCCATATGGTAGGCGTGTGGAATCCCTAAGTTTTAGGAATAGTTATTTTTAAATTTAAAGGAATGACCTAGGGTTAGGTTAGTATAAATATAAGCTAACCCTTTCTCTTTGTGGCTGTCACATATAGAGAGAAAAATACCTTGAGAGTGCCACAAGTTTTGAGAGAAAAAATGAATTTTTAGAGTGCCATTATAGGGGTCTACACGCCACACTAAGGAGAAAAAGGGAAGGCTTTCTAATTGATAATTTGAGAAAGCTATCAATATATTTTTCATCTTTCTTCTCTTCAAAGCATTAACATATTCACTGTAGGTTCTATGGATTGATGCTTCCTAAAGAATAAGTGGTAAGTTAGATTGAACCTCACTAACAACCTGACGAAACCCAATACCAACGTGAATTTCAAATCCAAAGCTCTTCAAGAACGTTGAGTCTTGACCCGTTATCTAACAATATAAGAACCAAGAACTACGCTTGTTTGAAGACGCCACACCAAGAATTCCTAAGAACTACTCAAGAATAATTAGAGATAAGTCTGGCCGTATGAACGCCACAAGGATTAACTTAATACGTTCAAGAGTCTTTCAAAAATGAAAGAAGAAAGCAATAGCCTCTCAATATTATTATTTTCAATCTGATTATCAAAAAACGTTCAAGGCTCAATCCTATTTATAGGAGTTGAGTTCTAATCCTAACATAAGGTAAACTAATGCTATTTTGACATATAGCAAATTCCTTTTAAAATAAAACAACTAGTTCATAAATTAACAATGTCCTTTAGATTAGTCTCCTAAGACAAACCAAACTTAAGGAAGTTTCCCAAAAATGTTGAAAATTAACAATGTCCTTTAGATTAGTCTCCTAAGACAAACCAAACTTAAGGAAGTTTCCCAAAAATGTTGAAATTGCTATAAAACGTGTAGTCCTCAATTGGAATCTTCTAGAACCTTAATCATAGTGACTAGGTTCCCTTGAATCTGAGTTGGGCTTGTGCCAGACCTCTATGTGTTTGCCATATTACTAACCTGTTGAATCAGCCCATTTAACGTGTCCTTAAATCTCTTAGCTCTAAGTCTTATGATTGGCCTACTTGGTAATCTTAATGGATCACGTGAATGATGACATTGAGTTCGTTCAAGCCCACATGTGGATTTCTCCTCTTGCATGCTTGATTGAGCAGCTTTATATGCATCATTCTCACCTTCTTGAAAAGGATTTGTCCTCAAATTACTACATCAAAAGGAGGTAAGTCAACAACGTTAAAGCTCGCACTAACACCATACTCACCTAGTAATTAAAGCATATAAGCATTGTCATTGATGCGTTCCACCGCTTGAAATGGTCCATCACCCCGAGGTTGGAGTTTTGAACATCGTTGCTCTGGAAAATGTTCTTTCCTCAACTGTAGCCAAACCCAATCTCCTGGTTCAAACACTACCTTTTTACCTCCCAACAGCTTGATGGACATATTGTTTAATCCTCCTTTCAATGTGCAGCTGTGCTTTTTCATGAATCTACTTCACCAATTCACCCTTTATTTTGCCAACTAAGTTTATACGTTCACTCAAAGAAAAATGAGTTAAATCCAAAGGTAACAATGGATTAAATCCATACACAATTTCCAATGGGAAAAACTTAGTACACTTCTGTTGTAAGCAAATTCAACATGTGGTAAATAGTCCTCCCATGTTTTCAAGTTCTTTTTAATGATAGCACGCAACAGAGAAGACAAAGTTCTATCTACTACTTCAGTTTGACTATAAGTTTGTGGATGACAAGTAGTAGAAAACAAAAACTTGGTTCCCAATTTTCCCCACAAAGTCAGCCAAAAGTAACTCAAGAACTTTGCATCCTTATCAGAAACAATGGTAGGCATTCCATGTAACCTAACATTTTCTTTAAAGAACAAATCAGTTATATGTAATGCATCATCAGTTTTATAACATCCAATGAAGTGTGCCATCTTAGAAAATCTATCTACCACCACAAAAATTGGATCTCTCCCCCTCTTAGTCCTAGGTAAACCTAAAACAAAATCCATAGAGATGTTAGTCCTAGGTTTAGTAGGTATAGGTAAAGGGGTGTACAAACCATGGGGTTTCAACTTAGACTTATCCTTTTACAGGTGATACACTTTTCACAGATCCTTTCCACATCACGTTTCATATAAGGCCAAAAAAATTGTTAATGCTAAACTCCTAAAGACTTAGCTACACCAAAATGACCCATCAACCTACTGCCATGAGCTTTTCTCACAAGCAATTCATTAAAAGCACACACAGGCACACATAATTTATTCTCTCAAAACAAAAATCCATCATGCCTATAAAACTTACCAAACGCCATTTTTTCACATGCATTGAACACATCACCAAAATTAGAATCTTGTGCATACAAATCCTTAATGTATTCAAAGCTAAGCAATTTTGTATCTAAAGTGGAAAGTAAAGCATACC
>JASKGM010015355.1:0-33622 GCA_034509205.1 Ceratonia siliqua
CACTATTTTTTTATTTCTTTTCTTTTCATTACCTAAATTTAATGTTGTATTTTGGGTGGTTTTAAAAGGAGAAGTGTAAACAAGGGATAAGGAGAGTTGATTCTCATAATCATCATAAAGGTAACCATTTTTTTTTTCATCCTTGGTTGATTTCTTTTCCTTCCAACTCTTTTTTGTTTACATTTTTTTATGAGAACAATGATGTGTAAATTTCTTGAATCCAAGATTTTTTGGAAGGATCCATGAGCAAAAGGGTATTTGCTTGTTTTAAATCTCACTATGTTATTTTTTTTTATATGTTTTATTATTTGAGTTAATGTTGTCTTTGTTTTTATTTTTATTATGCTTTCATTTCATTTTTTTTAATACGTTTTTATTATTTCATTTTTTAATATGTTTTTATTATTTTTCGTTTTATTTTTAATATGTTTTAGTTATTATATCTGTTTTTTTTAAGTTTTTGGTTGCTATAAGTTTATTTGTTATTTTTAAGTTATATTCTAGTTGTTATGTTATCTTATTTATTGTTTTTAGAATAGACTCTAGTTGTTGTTTTTTTTTTTGGTTATTTTTAAAATTTCATTTTAGCCCTAAAACTTTATTAATTTCATTTTAGCTCTATTATTTTTGGTAATTTCATTTTGCCCCATTACTTTCAGTAATTGTATTTTGGCCTTCTAGTTTTTGGTAATTGCATTTCATCTCCCATTACTTTTAGTAATTTTATTTTGACCCTAATACTTTTAGTAATTTCATTTTGGCCCCATTATTTTCAGTAATTACATTTTGTCCCCATTCCTTTTAATAATTGCATTTCAACCCCAATTTTTAAAAATTGCATTTCAGCCCTACTATTTCCATAACTTTCGTTCTTGCCTAAATACTTTCATAAATTCTATTCTTGCCCCAATGACCCAACTTTCAAAAGACTTTTAGTAGAAGTTTGTTTACCTTCTATAAAGTCCTAATCTTCATGACATCCAGTGGAGTTACATACTCCCAAATGTCCTAAAATCTCATGGGCTTTCAGTGGAAGTTCATCTTCCCCCAGGTCCTACTTATTTCTCTTTCTAGACTTTTAGTGGAATTTTATTTTTTCAAAGTTTCAATTTTGTCGGGCATTCAGTGGAGGTATATTCTTCCCAATGTTCCATTCCTAATTCATTTTCCAAGCTTTAAGTGAAATTTTATATTTCCCTAATGTCCTAACATTATCCAGTCTGAGATCATACATCTCACTTAATCGACTTATCCAAATATTCTGAACTACGTTGACTTTGATCCCTTTCGGGGTACGTAGGCACTTACTTAGTAAGGCAGGTCTAGTTATTTATTTCTACATCTTTCTTCATTATTTTTTTATTTTTTTAATTAATAAAAAGGGGTAATTTAAATAAATTAAAATTTTTAAAGCACGAATAATTTAGGGTAACCATCATTAGTGATGGACGTTGTGGGGTGCCTAACACCTTCTCTACACGTAATTAGACTCCCAAACCCTTCCTCTGGTTCCAAGGGCCAGTTTTCCTTTCTTTTTTTTTTTTAGGATCCCAATTATGCTCCTAATTAATTGGTGGCGACTCCTATGTTCTCTGTGTTTTTCCTTACGTGCTCAAAGTCATAAAATGATGGCTTTTCACTGGCCGTCACGTTGTGACATTTAGGATTAGCTTAAAATCTAGCACAATTACAAACAGTAAATAGGATGTCTAGCTGGCTTGCAGTTAAATAAAGCAATGAACCAATCATACCTCTGAAAATTTTCTCATTAACATTCTTACGATTCTCATCTTTGTCACTTACAGTGGCTAGACTCATAGGAGTTCCTATGGGTTTAGAGTTCTCTATCCTAAATCTTTTAATTAACTATTTAGTATATTTCTCTTGACAAATAAAAATACCTTCATCTATTTGTTTTACTTGCAAGCTAAGAAAGAATGTTAGTTCTCCCATAAGGTTCATTTCAAATTCACCTTGCATAAGCTTTGAGAAGTCTTTGCACAACAAATCATTAGTGCTTCAAAAATTAATATCATCAACATATACTTGCACAATTATAAAATCATGTTGAACTATTTTTTTGAATAGTGTAATATCAATTTTTCCCTATGAGAAATCATTTTCTATTAAGAAATGACTTAATCTCTCAACCAAGTTCTAGGAGCTTGTTTCAACCCATAAAGTGCTTTAGATAGCTTAAAAACATGATTTGGAAATTTCTCATTTTCAAATCCTGGTGGTTGTTTTACATATAGTTCTTCAATTTAAAAAATTGTTCAAGAAAACACTTTTCACATCCATTTGAAATAATTTAAATCCTTTATGGGATGCAAATGCTAGTAACATGTGAATAGATTCTAATCAAGCAACAGGAGCATATGTTTAATCAAAATCAATATCTTCTATTTAATTATATCCTTGAGCTACTAATCTAGTTTTGTTTCTTACTATATTACCATCTTCATCTAATGTATTCCTAAAATCCCATTTGGTACAAAATATGGATTTATTTTCAGGTTCAGGAACAAGAAACCAAACCTCATTTCATTGAAATTGGTTCAATTCATCTTGCATAGCAAGAATCCACCCTTCATCTTTAAGACGTGCTTCAATGGTCTTTGGCTCTACTTGAGATATGAAGGCAAGATTGTTTTGCAATTTGAATGATGAGCTAGTCATTCTTTCTTCCATTGGATCACCTTAACAAATTCATTTGGATAGTTCACATTGTATTTCCATTCTCTTGGAGCCTTAATTTTAGTTTTCTTTTGTGGCTATTCCACACTTGGTTGGGAAGTTTCTCCTTCTTTATTTTCTTCGTTGGATTCCCCACTTTGATTTTCAACAGTAAATGCTACTACAACATTTCTGTAGTTATTGTCCAGTATATCTTCATCTAGATTGGTTGTAGCATTTTTCTCCATGAACATATTAGTTTCATCAAAAATCACATGTATAGATTCTTCTACAACTAGTGGTCTCTTATTATAAATCCTATATGCTTTACTAGAAGTAGAATATCCTAAAAATATGCCAACATCTGATCTTGGGTCAAATTTTCCTAAATTCTTCTTTCCATTATTGTGTATGTAACACTTGCTGCCAAATATGTGAAATACCCAACATTAGGCTTTTCACTTTCCAAAGTTCATAGGGAGTTGTAAACACTGGATTTTGTCCAGATACAAAAAAAAAATAATAAATAATAAGAAAATGGTAAATGGGAAAATGAAAAAATTCACAAAAATAGATATAACCAAAAAAGTATAAATATGAAAAAAAAATAATAACAAAAAAAAAAAGAACAAAAAACAAAACCAAAAAAATCCAACCCACAAATACCCCTTTTGAAGCCCAACCTCTGAAATATAACTCGTGACTTCACTCCTTGTACCCCCTCTGCATAAGCAACCCCCTCTCCCTGTAAAGTCCCTTTCCCCATCAAACCTCTGCAACAAAACCCCTTCAATCACTGTGCAAACTACTCCACGCCATCTCCTCTGTACAACACCTAGTCTTTGAACCATCCCACGCAACCACCATCTCCTCTGCACACCTAATCTCTGGACCTTCCTCGTCTTCACACCATTGCAACATACATGGCAACAGGAGGGGTCGTGGGCTATAAAGAAGCATAAACGAAGAGCTAAAATGGGGCTTTTTTCTGGATTAAAAAGAAAAGGGCAATAAGGAAGAAGAAAATCAAGAGTTGAAGGGGGAATTTTTGGAAAATAGAGCAGGGGAAAATTTCTTCATCAAAAGAGGAAGAACGAGAATCAAAAGGAAGTTTTCGAGAGTGAGAGATTGAGAATCCAAGGCGAGATTAGGGGAAGGAGGAGCTAACAGAGGCTCGAAGTTGAAACCATGGAATCTCTAGATCAAAGGAAATCAAGCAAGCTGAGGGATTTGAAAGGGGAGAGCCACGGATCATATAGCTAGAAGGATTTACAAAAAAAAAAATTGATATCGAAATCAGAGAAGGAGAAATAGCGTACAATTCTAAAGAGTCTCAAAGGAAATAGTTTATCATCTTGGATTGTTCAGAGAGGTAAGATGATTTCTTTTAGATTGCTGGTATGTAGCTAAGGGATGAATTACAATACGCAGGAATTTGGTCCTGTAAATTTTTTTGTTTTCATGAATTTTAGTTAGCTCTTTGATTTTAGCAATTTTGGTATATTTTGATGTTCCATGTAAGGTTAGAAATCTGGCTGTATTTGGGCTGCATTTATCATGGTTATTTAGAACCTCTGTATACTGCCATAGTCACTGAATGATTATGCTTGGAGATGGTGCCTGGGTGGGTTTAACATAAAGGCTCGTAGATGTTGATTTAATGATTGTCATGGTTGTTTTGTAGTGTCAAAATTTTTGGATATGTGTCTGAAATGCCAACCCTAGCTTGTCACTTTGTCCTGCTAAATTATTCTCAGGGGTACTGACATACCAATTCTGGTATTAACCCTGACTTGATTCATGGACTTACTGTTTTATAGATAGATCCTTCCTTGTGATGCCTATATGTTGATTATGGGGTTAAGATAGAGTTGGCCAGTTAAGAGTAGGTATCCACTAGATGTCCTTCACCCTTATGCTCAAAATTTTTGTTGTTGCCAAAATCTTTTTGTTTATATTCGTTGCAAATTATTTGAGTATTTAGATAACAAGATAAATTGGTGTTACATAGTAGTTTTACTTGGGTCTACATTTTGTCATTAGCAAGAGATGTAAATTCCATCAACATTGCATGAACATGTTTATTCCTTCTGGCATGTTAATTCAAACTCATCTCATATAGGTTCCACTTTATTTTGGCCCTGAATTCTAGTGGTTTGTTATGCTTGTTGGGACCTATCTAAAGTTAACTCATTTTTATTGGTTTATTCATTTATTTGTTTATTTATTTTATTATTTATTTTAATTCTTTTTTTATTGTTTACTATTATTATTATTGTTTTCTAATCAAGAGGAAAAATTAGTTTGCCCTTTAGGAGTTAAAAAAAATTTAATGCTCATTTTGTTCTTCTTGGACTCCAAATGTCCAAGTTGAATAAGAAGGTCCAATTCTCATAAATGGCTTTAAAGGCCTGTTTAAAAAAAAAAGGCCCTTAAACAACTCCCATAGTTTTAAAACAAGCTTCAAGGGTCCAATTGGTTCGATAAAGGGGTCCAAGGCCCAATTATCTCATAAATAGCTCCAAAGGCCCGTTTAACCAAAAAGGCCCATCAACAGAGTCTTGAAGTTTAAGATTGGGTTTCAACGGCCCATTGAGATTTAAAAAGAAGAAAAGGTTTCAAAGGGTTTGATAAGTCCTTTTTGAAATTGAGGTTCCAAAAGACCTAATTAAGTATGTTAAGTGGGGGTCCCATACGGGTGAGTTAGAAATTTGATTTTAATTCTTGAACTTTCAAAAATTACATTTTGACCCTAAAACTTTTAAAAATTTGAATATGACTCCCAATACTATGTATAATCTGGATTTGACCCCTAATACTTTCAATAATCTAAGTTTAACCCCAATACTTTCAAAAATTTGAGTTTAGACCCCAACATTTTAAAAAATACTATTTTGTTTCCAAAATTTACAAATTTCAAATTTTGTTGTTCCAAGGCTTCTAAAAGGTTGTTGAAAGTCAACCTTAAGATTCCTTAATTCATCCCAAACATTATGTGGGGAAATACTCTCCCATTTTGTTAAGCTTTATGTTGAAATTTGTTTCCCATACTGTCTTTATTTTTCTGAACATTATGTGGGGAAATATTTTCCTATTTTGTCGGGCTTTATGTGGAAATCTATTTTCCCTTACTGTCTTTATTTTCAAAAATTTATGTAGAGAATTAATCTCTCATCTTGTTGGACCTTATGTGTAAACCCACTTTCCCATATTGTCTTAATCTCTCCTAGGCAAATTCTAATTAATATTGAACTACGTGGACCATGATCCCTTAAAGGTACGTAGGCACTTACACAGTAAGACAGATCTAATTTTTCCACTTCTTTATTTTTCTAAAAAAAATCACAATAATAAAAGGGGTAATTCAAATACATCCTTAAAGATGGATGCTGTGAGGTGCCTAACACCTTCCCCACACGTAATTAGACTCCAGAACCCATCCTATAGGTTCTAAGGGCTAGTATTTGGTTTTTAAAGGATCCTAATTATCCTTAAGGTCACGACGGTGCATTTTTCTCGGCCATCACATTGTGACAGGAGTTTTCCTGATTATAGGCCTAATCAACCAACAATTCAGAATATAGTAGGTAGTATGCATTACTTTAGCCCAAAAATACTTAAGGAGATAACTTTCACATAGCATGGTCCTAGCCATATCCAATAAAGTTCTCTTTTTCCTCTCAACAACACCATTTTGTTGTGGTGTTCTTGGGCAGGAAAAATTATGAGAAATTCCACATTGCAAAAGTTTTCAAAATTTGTTTTGAAATTCTCCTCCATGGTCACTTTGAATCTTAGCTATCACATACCCTTTTTCATTTTGAACCTTTTTATACAATATTTTAAATGCATCAAATACTTCATCTTTATGTACCAAAAAGAGTACTCAAGTAAATCTAGAATAATCATCTACAATTACCATCCCATACCTTTTTCCACTAAAGCTAGGGGTTTGAGTTGGCCCAAAAAGATCTATATGTAATATATTAAGAGGCTTTAAACTAGAAACCTCAATTTTAGGATTAAATAAGCTCTTAGTTTTTTTGCCTAATTAACATGCATAACACACATGATCTTTTTCATAATTTATTTTAAGTAACCCTCTAACTAGGTCAAGTTTTGATAGTTTTTCAATAAGATTCATACTTGCATGTCCAAGACGCTTATGCCATAACCAAGATTCATCATTTATGGAAGCATGACATTTTATGTCATGTGACTCACAATCAACATCAAGAAGATATACATTTTTATGCCTATGACCAATTATCACTATCTTATCGTTTTTGTTGTTGTGAACAGAACAATACTTAGTTTCAAATGTTACTTTGAAATCATTATCACATAGCTGACTTATGCTAATAAGATTGTGTTTAAAACCATCAACTAGTATCACATCATCAATATAGCAAAATTTATTTAATTTAAATTTACCTATACCAATGATCTTTCCTTTACCATTGTCACGAAAGGTGACCTTACCTCTATCAATTTCTTGAATAGACACAAAATTTGATGAATTTCCAGTCATATGTCTTGAGCAGCCACTGTCCAAGTACCATTTCTATTCCTTATCACTGTTCTTTAAACATGCTTCATCATTCTCTCCTAGTGCCATGAAGCATTGATTTTCATCAGTGTTTTTCTTTCATTTTCTACATCTTCATCACTCCATGTGGCCACCATAGCTTTCTTGTTAGTTTTCTTTTCACTATTCTTTTTCTAGAATTGATAACATTCAGCTTTTGTGTGTCCTGGTTTTCAACACTCATAACAAATAATACCACTTTTGCTTTGTACTCCTCTTCACCTCCTGAATTTCTTTTGTTGACACTTTGTTATCATACCTTATAGATTTTTGTTGTAAAGGCTAGAATATCTTCTTCTTCTTCTTCCTCTTCATCTTCTATTTCTTTTTCTTGAGTCACAGTGGATTTCAAGGCAATTCTCTTTGTGCTATTTTCTTCCTTCTTATATCTCTTCAAATGGGTTTTCTCATAGATTATGAGTGTACCCCTCAGTTCATCATAGGATGGTGAGCTTACATCTCCACTCTTTATGGTGTCCACTTTAGAACTCCAAGCTTCAAGTAAGCTCAAAATTTTCATGACTTGATCTTCTTCAGTAAATGGTTTTCCAAGGGACTTAAGGTCTCCCACGATCTTGGAGAATCTATCAAACATTCCCTTAATGGTTTTTACTTCTTTCATCATGAATAATTCGTATTCGTACTTCAGTGCTGTTTACTGTACAAAACAGTATGTTAATTACACAAGAATTAGCTTGCACCATTTTTATTTCATCTTCATTCCATTCATCTTCATCTTTCTCCATTTTTCTACCATTCTCCATTTTTGTAGGAATTTTTTGTCCTTTCTTGATGGCTTGGCATGTAGGGTAATAAGATGATTCAATATAAATTTTCATCCTAGCCTTCCAAAGGGTATAATGATTTCTATTGAAGTAGGAAGGATGATGAGTTGATTGACCCTCAGCAAAGTAGGATCCTTCATTCTAGCACTGATTCATGATGTGTGGATCTTTGCTTTAGCTATTAAGCCTTTTGTAGAAACTAGGCTCTGATACCAAATGAAAGTTAAAGTGTACCAAGAGGGGAGGGGCAAATTGGTACTACGTAATAAAATCAATTCTTTTTGAAAAAATTCAGAAATTATTTCAAATAAAACTTAGTTGATTAAGTTCCTTTAAAATTGTTGAGGTGCCTGAAAAACCTTGAGGTACCTCAAAACCAGTTTTTATTGAATCAAAAATTAAAACCTAAGAAAATATAAAGGATGGAGAAAAACGCAACAAATTTATCTTAGTTTAGTCTCAATGTGAGACCTACATCTAGTCCCCCCGACTCCCAAGGGATTTTTCACCACTAATTAAACAACCTTTACACCCCTAGTTTTTCTTGTTAACCAGTAACTAATGATTTTGATTGCTAATGATAAACATAGTGGTTTCCAAGCTTATCACCAACTACAAAAATCAGAATTTGAGATGGGAGAAATGACTTTCTTTTAGAGTAGATAGGAAATGCCTTTTCTTTTATCACAACACTCTAGCTTTTTCTCATACAATAGCTCACAGAAAATAAAAACCAGATTGACTTAGCTGAAAGGTGTTCTCACAAAGATATTTGTACAGCTTCGATGTCTTTTTTAGTTGCTTCAACTTCTCTTTTATAAGCTTCAAGAAACTATCCATTATTGTTTCCTCCATCTACGTGATTTTTTGGATATTCCAAAAGTCATTCTTATATTTTTCCAAAACCAGATTTGGGAAGAAATGGATATGACTTTTATCTTGTCTTTTTATACGTTGATCTCCTTTCCTTTTTCGTCCTCCATCAGGCAAGGCTAATCTTGATTATTTCTTTCCTCAAGGATTTCTTCGTTCAAATCTGTAGTATTTCCTTCTTCTTAATTCTCTCCTTGTAGGTTTTCCATGAAATCTAGCCTAGACTTTTCTTTAGAATTTTCCTTATTATGCTCCTCTGTGTTTCTGATACTTCCTCTACCTTTTCCTCCTTTTTGAATAAATTTTCTATTTTCAAATAGTTGAAATTCTTGGACTATATTGCTCCATCAGTGTTGTCTGAATAGCATTGATTGTGTCTTGATATTCTCACTTGTATATTACTTCATAGCTGGAACACATTTAGACATGGTGAGTTTAGTCTTGTTGTGGTGCCCATTCATTTTGTCTTTTCAGCCTCACTTTCTCTTTCTTTCACCTAGGCAAAATTTACACAAATAAATTAATTTGACGTTTCTTTGCCTTTTGTATTTTTGTGTCTTCATCAAAATTCAAGGTCAACACGAGTAACAACCATTTGTTGTTGTAGTTAGTGGTGAGCTTAGAAACTATTCTGTTTGTTGTTAGCAGTTAAAACTATTTGTTATCGGTGAACAAGTAAAACCAGAGTTATAAGGGTTGATTGATTAATGGTGAAAAATCACTTGAGAGTTAAGGAGACTAGACGTAAGTTTCACGTTGAGGTTGAATAAGGATAAATTATTGTATTCTTCCCCATCCCCTTACTATTTTTTAAATTTAATTTTTGAATCTGATACAGACTGGTTTTGAGGTATTTCAAACTTTTCAAGTATATCAAAAGTTTTAAGGGACCTATTTAATAGAATTATTGTTTCAAATATTTTGAATAGGAAAATCCAAAATTTTCAATTTTATATATTGTAAAAATATTTTATTATATTAATAAAAATTATTATTTCTTTTGAAAATATAAAATATTTTTTAAAATTATATATTGACTATTCAAAATTTGTATAAGTGTTTTAAAAATATTATTATGGATGGATATATAAATTTTGTTGAATAAATTATTTTTTTAAACTTAGAGGCACCTTATTATATTATAGTGTTTTATATGACTTCACTTTCATTTTTTGGTGCTATTATAAGATGTTCTAAAATTATTTAAGGTATTAAAAAAATAAATCTCATAAATATTGTTTTAAAATAAATTTTTTTTATATACAACCAAATAAAACTAATGAAAGAGTACTGACATAAAGGCGTGCATCTATTATTAAAAGACAAGTGCGAACTTTTCTTTTGTTTATAGACAGTGAAGACCTGACTTTGATGGCTGAAAGACAAAAAGAGCAAAATACCTTAAAATGTTAGCATCGTTTACCATCACAATTATATAAACAAAGCGAATTTGCATACTACATATTGTAACTGTATGTAACATGACAATGTCTACATTATATAGAGTGAACAAGTAATTCGTTTTCATTTGTAGGAATTATTTTGTAGCCGAAGCTCTAGTGTATCACATTACTTTCCCCAACTCCTCCTTACTCTAGTATAGGACAACTCTAGATAATATAAATAATAATGGATAATATTGTATAAGTTATTTATGTATAAGTTATTATATTATCATATTTGATGTGATAACATATAATATATAGGATTATATAACATAATATTATATGATTGTTGATAAAAAAATAATATCCTAATATATAAAAATAATACTAAATTCATGATATAGAACACACGATAGTGGTTGTGGATATGGCAGTGATGATGGTGGAGGTGGAAGTGGTGGTGGTAGTAGTAGAGGTGACGGTGGTGGCAATAATGGTGGTGGCAGTGGTAACAGGATTTGGTGATAGTAGTGAGGTGGTGGCGATAGTGGTGGTAGTGGTGATGGTAGTGACAACAACAACGAAAGTGATAGTGGTGGCAACATTGGTAGTGATGGTAATAATGTTAAAAGTGATAGTAACAATATATTAATAAATAATGATAAAAATAAATTTTTTAAGAGAACATTTTATACAAAATTACTTATCATGACTTATTTCATCCCCCTTAGGTGTATAATGTTATACGGTGATCAACGTATAAATAGTTTTAATTGTATAAGTGTATACAATCCTATGTACATACCAAGCATCGTATAAGGCTAAATTGTATTAACTTATACTATCATATCTAATCTTATACGGTGCACTAAACAAGACCTAAATTTTAAATAAAAATGATTTTTCAAAATTTCTCTCATTGTGAATTTGTACTGTGGATCTAATAAAAATTAAGCAATGTTCATGTTTGAATAAATATTTCCTGATGCAGAAAATTAAGCAATGTGGACCTTCTTTGTGGTTAATCCCAATTTGTCTTTTGAAGATACTGCCAGCATATGTAATTGAATGCAACATATTTTGAGATGCAGAATCTGTATAAGCACTTGAAAAGGAGCAATCAAGCTTACAGCTGGTTATTCATTTAAGAACTTTTTTTGAGATGCTCGAAAAAATTTTAAATCTTAGAACACCCAATTCAACTCCTTTCTTTGATGCTTAACCCCATTTGAACTAACTTCTGGCTTTAGTGGCTAAAGGTTGCTGGTACATGGTGCCGAATGACATGCAAGTGGTTATGCCATTTGCACTACTTAGCTTGCCTCTAGCATTTTATCCATTGCACATGCATGTGATTGTGAAACCCAGCATGGGCTTGAATGCCTAAAATTAGGACTAAGGCTATTTGTATCATACATAAACAAATTAAAGAGACCAAAAACTAAAGTTAGATCCATGTCAATCAGTAGGTTAGTGGAGATTGGACTGTTGCCAATACAAGAGAATTAGGAACTTAGAAAGATGAGTATATAGAAATTCTCTCTCTTTGGTTTTCTTTTTTCCCTTCGAGACGTTATAAAATTTGAAATACATCATCCATTGTATGAGGCTTAAAACTTTATTATTTAAAAGATAAAAATGTAGAAGACTCACATGAACAATTAATTTGATTATTTTGTAAAATGCCATCACAAACTTTAAAATCCAGGTCAGAGACCCTCAATGCTTTCTTCTTTTCCTTTGTTTATTGTATTTCCAATTATGTTCTATATAATTGTTCTTAGGCTAAGATGGACCTTAGCTAGGAATTTTGTTTTCTTTAATCAATTCAAGAACCTAATTTTTTTTTCATGATTTGAATTTAATTTCTTAGTTAATGCGTCTAATTGATTGATCAATACTTAGTCGATAGAATTAATGACATAATTAGGACCTGATATTGTGTAATTTAGCATAATGAATTAAATTCCATAAATTGAATGTGAATTGGAAAATTGCTGCACAATTAAGGTAGGTAACATAACAATTCCATAGAAAAAATTTAATGCATTTGTACTAATTAAATCTATTATTGGGAAAGACAGGTTGCTAATTAGGAATAGATTAAATATTGTTAAGAAGTAATATTATAGAAATTAGGGAATTGAATATTGAAATCAATAATTAAAGAATACGTTCAAGAATTGATTAAAGAAACAAGAAGAATAATTAGGAGATATCACAAGCCCTAGGATTCCCCAATTTTGTGTTAAAACCATAATCCATTTACTTGCGTTTCATTTTCTTTTTTTCTTCTTGTTTATGCACTACTTTGTGTCTTCTTCTCCCAATTGGTTTCCTTAAATAAAATTTAATAAAAAGAATTGTTTGGTAATAACTTCCAATCATTGCGGGACAATACTAGATCCTACAAGATCCCTTTACTGCCTGGAAAATGAACTGGGTGCCATTGCTCGGGATTGGCAATTATTGATATCAAATCCAATAATTAGATTAATTTTAATTTGAGAATTTTCTTTGTTATTTTATTTGCATTTTCTTCTTCCATTAAATATTTATTTTCTTTGTTTAATTTTATCCCTAATTTAACGCAACAGAGGGAGAAATACTCTAAGAATGTGTAAGTCGAGGTTATGTTTTAAAAGAAGTTTGACACAATTTTCCTATTTTTCTTCTTGCAATTCATGACACGTAGAGACATGATAATACTGAAAGTTGATTTTGAAATTGAAAGAACTACCATAAGGTTAGCCATGGAGCAAAGAAATTAAGAAGACTACACTTGACTTGGGTTTACTATATATTTCTGATTCTTCCAACAAAATGGAGGTAAAACAGGAAGTTGAAAAGAGAAAGATGCTTAGGAATTTTCCAACATCCTCTAAATGAAAGCACCTGGAGCATTAGAAGGCTTGCTATCCTCGCTAATAATAGAGACAAAACCAAAACCAGCTATCATCCAAATGATACAACAGTCAATTACAGTTTAGCGGGGCACTTTCTAATGACCCTAATAAATATATGGAAACTTTTATTGAAATTTGTGACACTTTAAATATAATTGTGTACTAGATGATGTAATCAAGCTAATGTTGTTCCTTTTCAGCCTGAGAACACAAAGCATAATGGTAGATAAATTTTTTGCTGTAAGGAACCATTACAACTTGAGAGGGGTTATCCCAAAACCTTTTTTCTCTTCCAAGACTGCTAAAAGGGATAATGATATCACAAAGTATTTTTCAGTTTGAATGAGAGTCCCTATATATAGCTTTAGAGAGATACAAGGAGCTGCTTAGGAAGTGTCCACACCATGGCATCCATACATGACATCAAGTACAAACTTTTTATGATGGTTTAGGTGATAACTTACTACAATTGACGCAACTACATTTGGAGCCCTCATAAATAAAACTCATGAGGAAGTATACGAGTTGATAGAGAAGATGACCTCTAATAAATATTAATGGTATTTTAAGAGTTCCATGCCAAAGAAGCTTGCAAGGATATATGACTTAGATGCAATCAACATCTTGAGAGCCTAGATCAGTCACCTTTCTAAATAATTAGAAGGCACAAACCCTAATGCACAATCAGAATACCTAGGGGAAGTATAATCTGCTACCCTTGCTAAGAAGAAACCTAATTTGGAAGAGATTATGGCTAAATTCGTGATTGAAACAAAATATTTTATGGTAGAAACAAATAGTACCTTCAAAATTCAGGTTGCTTCAGTGAAGAACATGGAAAATTAGATAGGCCAAATTGCCAATAATATTGGGCAATTAGTAGACCGAGTGGCAAGCTTATATGATAAACATAGTGTTTTACCTAGTAGTGAACCCAATAGAGTAGGTAAAAGCTATCACCATAAGATCAAGAAAGTAAATTAATGCTACTTACAAGAAGGTTGCGCAAGCCCTATAGAAGAAAGTAAGGAAATCAATACAAATAAGGACAAGGATGCTATAGCAAAAAGGAAGTTGTCTGATAATCTGCCTAATTTATAAGTCAACAAAAGGAATTCGTCAATAGAAAATGTTAGGGATTTTAATGTGTCAAATAAGGAAAGTCCTATAAAACAATATGTTCCTCCTATTTCTTTTCCCCGAAAATTAAGAAAGCAAAATTCAAATAAACTGTTTAATAAATTTTTTGATACATTCAAGAAATTGCACATATTAACATCCTTTTGCATATGCTTTAGCACAAATGCCAAGTTATACAAATTTTATGAAGTAGATTTTTGGTGTTTTCCCAAATAGAACTCCAAACCTCAGTAACAAAGCCTCAATTTGAATGCCTTCCAAGTGGGAAACACAACTAAGATATAAATCTCCTTTTAGTATAGTGGTAAGTATTATTTCATTTTTATGAGCAATGGTTGTTTTCCCACAGATGATAGGGTCTAGCTAATTAATTACTAAATAAATTAATAAATTACTGTTTGAAATGTAAAAGGGGATTTTTGGTGAGAACAATGTAATCAAAATAAAGATGAAAATAAATAAGAACAATAAGATAAAATAACACAACAAACAACAAAAAAATCTGAATAAGATGAGAAATATGGATGAGGATTCACTATTCTTCATTGGACAACGGCAACTGATCATAGACAATCACTCATTATGATTATAAACATGACAATGTTTTCAACTCTCTATCATGACTACTAACCGTAGATAACAACAAGCCCTATTATCCCAATCTTTCCTTAGTTATTCAGTAAATAGAAGAACGCTCTCTACTTATTGCCTATCAAATGAACAACTTAGAAAATGTTTCCTAGATTTAATCTCATAAAAGCATTAAGGTAAGAAAGATAGGTTAATTTAGGCAACAATCTCAAACACTTAAACTATTTAACTTATATTCACATCATAATTCTCAAGGATTTGGACATCCCTAATCACTACAAATGTCTACTTGTGAATAAGAGAATCAAACTATTATGTATTCAAACCCTTATCCTAGGATTAGATTATTACCTAGTTCATTTAGTTGGCCACCTAAACAAAATCATGCAATAATCATGAACAAATCAAGTAGAAAAACATAAACAACCATTTAAGAGAAGTTAAATAACATTACCAATGAGTTTAATCATAAAATCATGTCCAAGGCATTGAGTTCACCCTAAACCAAGGGGATTTAGCCTTCTAACATTAGAAAATTACTCAATACAACAATACAATCCATGAAAACTATAGAAAATACAAGAAGAATGAAGAAAAGGTGAAGAGGGAACTCTTTGAAGACTTCCAAATGGTTGAATCTTCTCCAAACTCACTCCCTTCAGCCTTCCTCTTACTCTTCTCCTCTCTTTTAAACTCTCTCTGAAGGTTCTAAGTGTTAGAATGATGGAAATGAAGTGTGAGATGTGTTTTTAAAGTGAATCAGCATGCACAGGCACTGCGGCTTTGGCTCTGGAGCACTACAATGCTCCGCCTTAAAATTCCATTTTTGCATATCTACGTTGGGTGCTATGGTGCCCACTTTTTCAGTATCACGACCATCCAATACCGCAGCGCTTAGGATTAGGTCAAATTCTTCATCTTTTGAGTGCCGCGGCATTGTCTTGGAGTGCCAAGGCGTTGAACTGTTAGGTCTATAACCATTTTTCTTTTAATTTGAGTGCTGCAGCTCCCAAGAATGGGTGTTGGGGCACTAGAACTTCTGACTTTTACCAAAAAATGAGGATTTCTAGCTATTTCTCATTTGGACTTACTTCTACATTACTCCAAAGCATGCCTAACGTGACTCACTTCTTTTCATAAATGTATTTCCACTTTAAAACACCTACGAAACATAAAACAAAGCTAAGAACACAAGAAAATCAAGAACAAAGCAATTAAATGCAAGAGAATTCAACATAAAAGTATAACAAAACATGCACTTATCAAATTTTCCCACACTTAACCTTTGCTTGTCATCAAGCAAACTAAAACAACAAATGTAATAAGCTAAACAACAAGGGGCTCTACACTTTTGCTAGCTCTTCACACTTGCATTTCACTAATTCCATTAAGTCACTAATCAAAGGATCAAGGAAACATTTTAAAATTCTTCAAAGATTTCAAGGAATAAATTATTATCCATAAATCATCTAATCAAGTTAGTGTGTGAGCACCCTACACTTTGCAAATCCATAAATTCATATGCAAACAAGCAACAATTACAAGTAAGCCTCTTATTTTATTTTTGATCTTTTTTTCTTCATTTTGGTAGTTGGTATTAGGATGTGGGTCACATTTTGACGTGAGGATTTCATACTTTTTGGTACAAAACTCTAATTACTCAGTAAACCACAACCACTAGCATGCTTTGCATACTCATAGTCTAAGTACCTTTGACGTGAATGACCTCCACTTTTGGCATGCACACCCAGTTACTAAGCACATAAAACCATCAAAGCATAGCCATGCCTTTCTTTTCTTTTATTTTTCTTTTCATTGACAACTTGAGGCAAAAGTTTTTTATTCATATGCATATAGCTTTTCCATCATTACAAAGTATAAGTCCTAAGTGCACTAAAGATTTAATCAGATGTTCATGAATCATAATGTACTCAAAGAATTTGTTGAAAAAATTTTAAAAATTTCTCAACACTATGAACTTGTAACTATCATGTCATTAGCTACTTCACAAAGCCAAGCGCCAACAAAGAGCATATAAATTGACAAAACCTAAACCTCTCCCCCACACTTAGCTCTTACATTATCCTCAATGTAAGTCTAAATAACTCAAATATTAGAATCATGCATGGGAGAAAGGAACAACAACAAACAACAATAAGTATCATAAAATGAAAAAGAATCAGAAAGATCTCTTCTGATTAGATTGGAGAGCTCTCTTTCCTTCGGCATGCCTCTCGGGAGCACTTAGTTTAATGTCTTTAGCCTAACATAAACCTGCAAGGTTACTCTTTAGTATAATCTAGGTCATGGAGGGGTACGGTGTCAATGTCCTCTGTAGAGAAATTTTCATAATAGGGCTTCAAGTGATGACCATTCACTTTGAATACTTCCCTGTCTTAGAACTTTTAATGTCGACTGCTTTATTTAAAACATTAGTGACAACAAGTGGGCCCATCCAGCAGGACCTCAACTTACCAAGAAACAATTTCAAGTGGGAATGGTATAAAAGAACTTTTTGTTCCATATTGAAATGTTTTCTAGAAATGTTTTGGTCATGAAAGGCCTTTGTCTTTTCCTTGTAAATTCTTGAACTTTCATAGGACTCATTTCTAAGCTCCTCCAATTATTGCAATTGAAGCTTTTCTGTAAACACCTAATTTTGTCTAAGTAAATTTTAAAATTTGAAAAAATAAAAAATTTTTAAAAAAAATTAAGAAAATACCCAAAAAAACGGAAGTAATGGTAATATTGATAAAAATGCATAAAATGTGGAAAAAGAACTATTAATTAATTAAAATATAAAAAAAGAAAGAAGAAAAAGAGTAAATGGGAAATAAAGATAAAAAAATTGTAAAGAGAAAAATCAACCAAAAAAAAATCTAATTCCTCTTTCTATTTTAAACCCAACTTCATGCATTGGCCCAAATGTTTGATCTTACCAAATTTGCAACCCAATTCACTTAAGCCTCTAGCCCACTTAATTCCTTTAAGCCCATGCCCCCTTAAACTAATTAACCCACAACCCATAACCTAAAACCCATATCCACATTTAACCTAATAACTAAATTCTTTTTTCTTTTCCAGCATGCCCTATCTGTCTCTCCCAACCAATTCCCTTTCCTCTCACTTTCCCTTGCATTTTCACTTTGGAATATTAGGAATCATTGGTGGTTTCTCATCCTTATCCTATTTTCCTTCACTTCACACATTCATCAATTATTATTTTCTATTCCTTTCTTCTCTTTTCTCTTACATACTCATCATTGAAGGCACCACCATGAAGCATTAGCTCCATCCCCCATTTCATATTCTGAAATATCTTTTACAGTGCTCGGTTTCATGTTTATCCATAGCTAACGCATCAAGCCACGTCTTCCTCTTCATTGTTCTTTCTAGGGTTCTTATTTAATGTGTCGATTTCCTCAGATTCGTTTGTCTTCGTGAGACCTCAGCACTAGCAAATTTCGTGGACCTTTGAGGTGTTTTTCTTTACCTAACCTCCAACTCACTGCCAGCATGGATCAAGATAAGAAGAAAGGGTTTTTTTTTTTGGGTCAGAGTAAGAGTATTGTCTAAGGGCTAGATCTACTTTTTTAGCTATAAATAGGGGGAATAAGCTAAAGAATCAAGAATGGAGATGACAGAAAAAGGAAACTTTGGGAAAGAACCTATAAAGAAGAAGATGAATTTTTGAACTAAGAAAAACAAGGAGAATATAAGAAAAATTGAAAAGGGGGAAAACAAAGAAGAAGACATTTCAAAGAAGGAAAAGAAAAGTTTGAAAGAAGCAGGAAATCTAGAGAGCACGAAAAGAAATTTCAGAGGAAGAAAAGTAGATCTAAGTATAAAGTTATACTTTGTAGCATCAAGAGGTAAATTTCTTCTTACATGTGATTGTTGTTTTGGCTGAGCTATGATGGTGGGTTCTAGGGATAGAATCTCTAAAACCTATAAGCAAAGGGGCATTTTATGTGTTTCAATTGGGCTTCTATTTTGAATATTCTTGCATTGAATATTTGATTGTGTTGGGTCAATATCTTCATATTTCTGAGAGAGATTAGTGCTATATTATGGTGTTTTTAAATCTAGTGCTTGTTTCCCGATGGTAATATGTTGTGTTTCCATTTTTTTAAAATCTAATTTGGTTTTATTCCTTGCTGAAATAGGTGGTATTCATGTTATATCAAGTTTTCGTTTCTATTAGAATTAAGGTGCTATTTATGTGTTTTTATTCCATTTCTTTCAAAATCGTGCAACTATTTTTGTTTTTGTTTGTTGATTCCTATTAAAATAAGCGACTATCTTGTTGTATTGCATATTGTTCTATCCAGGTATGATGTTGTTTTGGTAAATTATATATTATTTTGTCCAGTTACAATGCTATCTTTGTAAATCACATATTGTTCTATTGAGGTATGATGCTGTTTTGGTAGATTATATATTATTTTGTCCAGTTATGAGCTGACTTTTTAAATCATATGTTGTTCTGTCAAGGTATGATGCTATTTTGGTAAATTATATATTATTTTATCTAGTTATGATGATGTCTTTGTAAATCATATGTTATTCTATCAAGGTATGATGTTGTTTTGGTAAACTATACATTATTTTGTCTAGTTATGATGCTGTCTTTATAAATCACATGTTGTTCTGTCAAGCTATGGCACTATTTTGGTAAATTATATATTATTTTGTCCAATTATGATTTCGTCTTTGTAATTCATATGTTGTTCTATGATATTGTTTTGGTAAATTACATATTATTTTGGCAAAGTAATGTGCTATCTTGGGGTATTTAAATCTCATATTTGTACACTTGAAACACCTTCTGCCTTAGTGTTGAGATTATGTATTCACCCTAGGCACATCATAACCCATATCGAATTACGTGGACCTTGAACCCTGTTGGTGTACGTAGGCTCTTACTCAGTAAGTTAAGTCCAACTCTTTTATCTTTCATTTTTTTCATATTTCATTAATAAAAAAAGGGGTAATCAAAATAACTAAAATACAATAAAATTAAAGCACAAACAATTAAGGGTAACCATCTTTAGGGATCGATGTTGTGGGGTGCTTAACACCTTCCCCACTTTTAATTAGACTCTCAAACCTTTTCTCTAGTTTCAAAGGCAAGTTTTTGGGTTTTTTTAGAAGATTCTAATTATCCTCCTAATTAATTAGTGGCGATCTCCATTTTTTATAAAATCTCCGTGTTTTAACCATTTGTCACGTTGTGACACTTTCTATGAGTGCCCGCTGTATCTAGCTCCATATTAAATTATTTAATTGCCTAATAACCCTTATGTTTTAAATCAACAGCTATATAGCTTGGCTTACCATAGACTAGCCGATAAGGTGATATACCAATGGGTGTCTTAAAAGAAATTTTATAAGCCCATAAGGCATCATCAAGTCTCAAACTCCAATCATTTCTGGATAGGTTAACAGTCTTCTCAAGTATGGACTTGATCTCTCGATTAAACGCTTCTACTTGTCCACTAGTTTATGGGTGATATGGAGTGGATACCTGATGAGTGATGTTGTACTTCCTTAGTAAAGCTTCCATAAATCGATTACAAAAATGAGTTCCTCTATCACTGATGATTGCCCTGGGAGTACCAAATTTAGCAAAAATTTGGGACTTGACAAAATTCACAATAGCCTTAACATCATCAGTTTTGGTGGCTTTAGCTTTCACCCATTTAGAAACATAATCTATTACAAGAACTATATATAGGTTGCCAAAAGAATGAAGGAAGGGTCCCATGAAATCAATATCCCACATATCAAAGATTATAACAATTAAAATGAGGTTTTGGGGCATTTAATTTCTAGGCCATATGCTTCCTGCCCTTTAGCATTTATCATAAGCTTTGCTAAAGTTATAACAATCATTGAATAATGAGTTAGTAAAAACCACAGTTTAACACCTTAAGAGTCGTCTTCCTAGCTCCAAAGTGTCCTTCATAAGCACATGAGTGGCAAAAAGTTAGTATGGAATGAAATTCAAATTCAGTAACACATTTTCTTACCAATTGATCGTAGCAATGCTTCAAAAGATATGGGTTATCCCACATGTAGGGCTAAGCATCACTCTTTACTTTCTCTCTTTGGGTATGGGTCAAGTTCGGTGATGTTGTTTTGGTAGCAAGATAGTTAACTATATCAGCGTACCACAGAGTGACCATACTTACAGAAAGTAGCTGTTCATTAGGAAATTGTTCCTACAATGGTATTGCTTCTTCATCCTGCACTAGTCAACTTAAGTGATCTACTATGATGTTCTCACTCCTCTTCTTGTCTTTGATTTCTGAGTCAAATTCTTGTAGGAGTACCCATCTGATTAACCTCGGCTTAGAGTCTTTCTTAGTTAGCAAATTTTGCAATGCTGCATAATAAAAAAAAAAATAGTTACTTTAGTGCTTAACAAATATGATCTCAATTTTTTTAAGACAAAAATGAAAGCAATGAGTTATTTCTTAGTTATTGAATAGTTCAACAACAAAGAAGGAACTCCTTCAATTTTCCAAATGGTAGATTCCAATCTGGTGGACGAATCATAGGAGCCAAAGTCAAACTCTCCTTCAATTTGGCAAAAGTAGCTTTGGACTTATCATAAAATAGAAATGTCACTTCTTTCTGTAACAATGTGCATAGGGGCAATGTAATACGGGAGAAGTCTTTAATAAACCTACGATAAAACCTTGCATGATTAAGAAAAGCATGCACTTCTCGCACAGTAGTGGGGGAGGGCAAAGAGTGAACAATGTCTATCTTAGATTTATCAACCTCAATCCCTCTAGCATATATTACATGTCCTAAGACTATTCCATGATTAACCATGACATGGAATTTTTCCCAAATTAACACTAAGTTAGTCTCTATGCAGTATTTAAGTACAAGTGACAAATTGTTAAGGTATACATAAAATGAATCTCCTTAAACACTAAAATCATCCATAAAGACCTCAATGATATTCTCAACATAATCAAAAAAGATAATCACCATGCGCTGAAATGTCCCAGTTGTATTGCAAAGGCTGAATGGCATGTACCAGTATGCAAATGTGCCATATAGGCATGTGAAAGTAGTCTTCTCTTAGTCTTTTGAAGCTATAATGATTTGGTTATACCCTGAATAACCATCAAGAAAGCAATAGTTATAATGACCAGCTAATCTCTCAAGCATTTGATTAATAGAAGGGAGAGGGAAGTGGTCTTTGTGTGTTTTTGAGTTGAGTTTTCTATAGTCAATGCAGACACACCACCTGGTTTGTACCTGGGTAGGGATAAGTTCATTGTCCTCATTCACAACAGTGGTGATGCCCAATTTCTTTGGTACTACTTGTATTGGGCTCACCCACTTACTATCAGATATTGGGTATATAATCTCAACACCTAAGAGCTTTAGTATCTCCTTTTTCACCACCTTCATCATGGGAGGGTTCAAACGGCGTTGTGTCTCTCTACTTAGTTTGGCTTCATCTTTCATCAATATTCGGTGCATGCATGTTGAGGGGTTAATTCCTTTGATATTAACAATGGTTTAACCAATGGCCTTATTATGAGCTCTGAGCACCCAGATCTACTTATCCTCTTGAAGCTTTGTGAGGCCTTTTGCTATTATTACCTATAATGTGTCTTCTTCACCTAAGAACATGTACTTTAGGTGATCTAGTAATGGTTTTAAATCCAATTTAGGTTTATGCACAATTGAAGCAAGAAGTTTTTCATTTGTCATAGATAATGTAATGAAAGAGGCATTAAAAGTTTCAGAGATTTTATGCGAAGTATGTAATACTGCCATTTATTCATAAAGTTGACCACCCACAACCAATTCCTTGGTTCTTCAAAGTCATCTTCATCCAGGTGGTTAGTAATGGCAACTTCCAAATCTTCCAAGCCATGTGAATTCAAAACCTGTTGAGACAAAGAATCCATAATATCTACTGCAAAAATAGAATTACAGTCAGCTGGATATTTCATTGTTTCAAAGATAGGAAATTTTACTTCCTCACCATCAAACTCTAGTGCGATTGTCTTAGCAAGGACATCAATATTTGCCTAAGATGTCATCAAGAATGGTCTTCCCAACAATAGTGGCGTAGGGTTGGGTGATGACCTATCTTCCATGTCAAGCACATAAAAATCTGCTAAGAAAAACATTTCATTTACCTGATTAAAACATCACCAACCACTCCTTTTGGATAAGCATTGGATCTATTAGCAAGTTGTATTATCACACCAGTTTCTTGTAAAGGGCCAAGATTTAAGGAATGACATAACATTAATAGAATCTCCTAAATCTAGCATGGCATGTTCAAACCAGGTGTGATTGATTATGTAAGGTATTGTAAATGTTCCCAAGTCCTTACACTTTGGTGGAAGTTTTCTCTGAAGAATAGCTGAGACATTTTCATCCACACTGATTTTCTCATTTCCTTGGCATTTTCCTTTAAAAGTACACAGTTCCTTCAAAAATTTTGTATATCTGAGTACTTGCTTGATAGCTTCCAGAAGAGGTAACTTAACCTCAACGTTTCCAAATATCTTCCTTATCTCCATCTCTTGTTCCTCCATTTTGTTCTTTACAAAACTATTAGGAAATGGAGGCTTTATCACATATGATGGAGTAGGGGGTTATGGCTTTGGATCAACCAAGGTTGATGATGATTCTCGGGTAGGTAAAAAAGAGCATACGTGTATCTTCATTGTTTATTGGGGCTCTCTCTTAGTTAATCTCTGATGGCAGTGCATTAGTTGGGCATTCAATCTCCCTACCACTTCTCAAAGTTACTACACTAGAATCTTCCCTTGAATCTCTCTCCGTCTGTGAAGGTAACTTTCCTAAGCCTTAAGATTCCAAACAACTTATAGCTATCATTAATTAACCCATTTGGTTTTCTAAGGTTTGGATACCTATCTTTTCTTCTTGTTGAAACTAAATGGTATTAGAATCAAAAGCTTTCACAAGATCCTCTGTTGATGCTCTATATGTTTGAGGAGCCATTGATGGTCTCACTTGGTAGGGTTGTTGTGGTCTTACTTGAAAACCTGGTGACTTTGACTATGTTGCAGTTGGCTGATTACCCCTATAACTAAAATTTAGGTGATTTATCTACCCTGGATTGTAGGTACTTGAATACGACTCATATTTTCTCTGATGCCCTTGAAAATTCCCTAAGGTATTAACCTGTTATTAGCTACCTTCATGTAATGAGGTACACATATCCTTTGAATGGCCTTGTGTGTAACAGATTCCACACTAATGCACTTGCTGTTTATTTCCCCCTGTCATCTAACTAACCAATAAAGCAAGTTGATTCATTTGGTTCTCACTGAAAGATGCTTGAACTCTACTGACTTGTTGGGTAGGCACACTATCTCTGGTACTAAACTGCCTTAAATTGGCTATAATGTTTGCTATAAGATATCTAACAGCCTTGGGTATTTTATCTGCTAGCACTTCTCCACTTGCAGCATCTATCCTACTTTTATCTAGAAGCACTAATCCTTCATAAAAGTATTGGATTCGAAGTTATTCACTTATTTAATGGTTAGGGCAAGTCATGCACAAGTTTTTGAAATGTTCTCAATACTCATAGAGGGATTCTCCACTAAACTATCTAATTCCATAGATGTCTTTCCTAATATAAGAAGCCTTAGATGTAGGAAAATACCTCTCAAGGAATAGACTCTTCATTTCAGTTCAAGTGTTTGCCGTTCCTAATGGAAGGTAGTAGAGCCCTTCCTTGGCTGGGTCTGCTAATGAGAAAGGGAAAGCTTTTAATTGAATTTGCTAAAGTGACACACCCTACGATTTCATCCTTAAACAAACTACTTCAAATTCCTAAAGGTGCTTGTTTGAGTCCTCTCCTACCAAACCATGAAATTCTGGTAAGAGGTAGATTAGTCCTAATTTTAGCTCACAAGCCACCTTAGGTTCAGGACATTGTATACACAATGGTTGTTGATCTAACAATGAGGCTCCCAACTATTTTAGAGTCATGTTATTTCCCTCCATTGCAATCCACTCAGAAGGTTTAGATGAAAATGATTGCGAAGCTTATACAATATGAACTTTAGGATTAGCGAGAACTTCAAAATTAGGTTCAGAATGTAGGATGATGCATATGGGAAAGCGGATATCTTGCAAACTTGTGACTTATACAAAATTCTCTGATTCTTCAGAGTCGCAATTCAACATCCTCTTCAGACATACACTTGAAAGAAAGAAAGAAACGAATAAAGAATAAAAGAATTGAAAACAAGAACAAAGTAATTGATCAACTAAATGATTAATCCCTGATGACATGGTGCCAAAATTTAGTATTTTCCCAATTAGAAATCCAAACCTCGACAACAAAGCCTTAATTTGAATGCTTTCCAAGTGGGAAACATAACTAAAATATAAATCTCCTTGCAGTATAGTGGTAAGTATTATTTTGTTTTCATCAGCAATGGTTGTTTTCTTGTAGAGGATTGGGTTTAGTTGATTAATTACTAAATAAATTAATAAATTAATTTTTGAAATGTAAAAGGAGGGCTTTTGGTGAGAACAATGTAATCAAAATAAAGATGAAAATAAATAAAAACCATAAGATAAAAGAACACAACAAGGTACAAGAAAATTATAATAAGATGAGAAATATGGTTGACGATTCACTCTTCTCCATTGGACAATGGCAAATGATTATAGACAATCACTCATTATGATTATAAACATGACAATGTTTTCAACTCTCTATCCTGACTACTAATCATAGATAACAACAAGCTATGCTATCCCAATCTTCCCTTAATTATTCAATAAATAGAAGAACACTCCCTACTTACTTCCTATCCAATGAATAACCTAGAAAACACTTCCTAGATTTAATCGAATGAAAGCATTAAGGTAAGAAAGATAGGTTAATCTAGGCAACAATCTCAAACGCTTGAATTATTTAACTTATGTTATGCATCACATCATAGTTCTCAAGGATTTGGACATCCCTAGTCACTACAAATTGCTACTTATGAATAAGAGAATCAAACTATTACGTATTCAATCCTTTATCCTAGCATTAGATGATTACCTATTTCATTTAGTTGGCCACCCAAACAAAACCAAGTAATAATCATGAACAAATCTAGTAGAAAAACATAAACAACCATTCAAGATAAGTTGAATAACCTTATCAATGAGTTTAACCACAAAATCATGTCCAAGGCATTGAGTTCACCTTTAACCAAGGGGATTTAGCCTTCTAACATAAGAAAATTACTCAATACAACAATACAATCCAAGAAAACTATAAAGAATACAAGAAGAATAAAGAAAAGGTGAAGACGGAACTCTTTGAAGACTTCCAAATGATTGAATCTTCTCCATACTCACTCCCTTCAGCCTTCCTCTTGCTCTCCTCCTCTCTTCTAAGCTCTCACTCAAGTTCCTAAGTGTTAAAATGTTGGAAATGAAGTGGAAAATGTGTTTTTAAAGTGAATTAGCACTCGAGTGCTGCGACCTTAGCTCTGGAGCACTGTAGCGCTCTGCCCTAAAATTCCATTTTTGCATATTCGAGCTGGGAATCGCGGCCTTGGCGGTGCCTACTTTTTTAGCAATACAAGCTGTGACACTAGATGGCCAAAGCTGTAGTGCTAAGCCCTGGATGAAATTCTTTGTCTTTTGAGTGGCACAGCACTATCTTAGAGCGTTGGGGCACTGATCTCTTTGGTCTGGAAATATGTTTCTTCGAATTTAAGTGCCAGCTCCCAAGAATGGGCACTGAGGCGCCGAAACTTCTGACTTTTACTCAAAAATTAGCATTTTTAGCTCTTTTTCATTTGGACTTACTTCCACATTGTTCCAAAGCATTCCTAACTTGACCTACTTCTTCTCATAAATGCATTTCCACTTTCAAAACATAAAACAAAGCTAAGAACACAAGAAACCCAAGAACAAAGTAATTAAATACAAGAGAATTCAACATAAAAATATAACAATATGCACTTATCAATTTTATCAAACAAAAGGAGACTAGAGGAATTTGAAAATGTTAAGTTGAGTGAGGAGTGAAATGCAATACGACAAAAAATGTTACCCCTAAATTAAAATATCCAGGGAGTTTTTCAATTCCTTACACTATTGGCTTTATGTGATTTAGGAGCTAGTATTAGCTTAATGCCTTTGTCTATTTTCAAGAAACTTGGATTGGGAGAACTTCAGCCCAGCATAATGCACCTTCAATTAACTTATGTTAAATCACACACCTTAGAGGAATTGAAGAGAATCTCCTTGTGAAAGTGGACAAGTTTACATCTTCCCTGCAAACTTTATAGTATTAGACATGAGAAAGACAAAAACATGCCCTTAATTTTGGGGAGACCATTCTTAGCAACACGGAGAGCTCTATAGAGATCATCCATGTATTCTTGTTGCATAAACTCATATGGGTTTCTTGATTAAATTGATGCTTGGTTGCACACACACACTTAATAATTTGATTTTAGGATTAGTTAAATTGTTGTGAAATCCTAATAATATGTGGATCTTATTTTCTAACCTTGAGTTCTTGAAAATTATTTGCTGAATCGTTGAAAGTTTAAGATGATTCAAGGGCTGGACTTTTGTTCCTTTTTTATCTTTACCTACTTCTTTTGTTCGAGCACTAGCAAAATCTTAAGTGTGGAGGAATTTAATGTGCTAAATTTGAATATACTAATATGTATTTGCTTATATTTTAGGGTTTAATCATGTTGCTTTTTGTTTTGTAGAAAATTATGGCCTTATTAAGAGTTTGGACCAATTCATGAAAAATCGGGTTAATAAGCCTGCAGGATATTGCTGCAATAGTTTGGGCATAACATGGGCTACAAATATTGGATTAAGGCGATTTAAGTGACCCTGGAAAGCCAGGAGAAAGGGCTACAACTTTGTAATTTTAATAGTTCGAGCATTTTAAGGGTGAAAACTACCAAGCAAAGTGAGCTGCGCAAACTCAAGGCTGCAAATTAAAAATCTCTCAACTTAATCCTTAAGTTTAGGAACACATCCCTTTGTAACAAAGTTCCTTGAGATTAGGGAGGTTCTCCAATTATAAATAGGAGGTTTTGGGCTGTATATTATACATACACTCTTAGGAGCAAGAAAGGAAGCATAGGAGAGGACGGCTAGGCCTTGCAGGAATTCTCCAACTGGATTTTGATGTTCTTTAACTTTCTTTGGTATTCCTTGTTTTTAAGAATGTTGTAATTTCTTTAGTTAATACACCTATGTTTCTTTAATTCTTTGATTTATTGTTTAGTTCTATACTTAGTGCTTCTAGTTATCTGGCTAATAATTAGATGTTAATTAGAATGTCATAACTGAAAGCGGGAGGTAATTAATGTTATGAAT
The DNA here is from genome assembly GCA_034509205.1 of Ceratonia siliqua. Classification (NCBI taxonomy): domain Eukaryota; kingdom Viridiplantae; phylum Streptophyta; class Magnoliopsida; order Fabales; family Fabaceae; genus Ceratonia; species Ceratonia siliqua. Next base: position 28,322 of record JASKGM010015355.1, read on the forward strand.
TTTCTTCTTGAATTAAACATGTAAATTGAATGCATGTGCTACATGATTGGGGTAGGTTACATAAACAATTCCATATATCTACTTAACGCATCCCTAACTGATTAAAATTTATACTTGGGGAAAGGTAAATTATTAAATAGAGATGGATTTAATACAACACGAGGGTATAAAATACTTTAGTGAATTGGATCTTTCAATCAATATTAAAGAACATTGTAGGATATAACTAAAGATATAAGGTGATTAACTATAGGAGAAATCAGAAGCCCTATAAACATTCATTCTTGAGTTAAGAACCCTAAAGTTGCGTTATTGATCTTTTTCCTATTGCTTGCATTTTACTTGTTTCCTCTTCACTAAATTGATTTTTTCAAATAAAGTTAAGTTATCAATATATTTGGCACTTAATTATAATTCTTAATGGACGATATTGAATTTCTTTAGAATCCCTTCATTACTTGAAAACAAAATATACACTTGCAGGGATTTTATACAACAGCCACCCCAAATTCCTTGTGGCGAAAATAAACTACTCAAACTCCATAACACCGCTGGGTAATTGGCATACATATCCAGATGAAATGAGGAAGTGGCTATGAGCTATTTCAAGATCTCTTCTCATCTACAAATTTGGAACAATTTTCATCTCTTCTCCATCTAGTTACTACAAAAGTTTTAGATGCTATGAAAGACTTCTTGACTACAAGTCTACAAGTATGAGAAAAGTTACAGTGCTACGGTCCGATCATGCCATGTGTGTAAGGACAGCTCGCATGTCACAGAATGCTACGTGGCGCGATCGTACTAGCAGTAACATAGTACGACCGTAGTATTGTATTTTTTTCCCTCTAGGTACCACTCTTCTGGAAGATAAGGGCCAATCTTTTTATAGGAGAAAGATTTAAAATTACATGTAGTATATCATGGTCACAATAACGCTTTGAAATTGTAATTTGCATAATCATTTAAATCACAATACAATCACAAAGTAAAATTGCAATTTAACCCACATATATATGGAGACAACTAACTGACTGGACCTCATGATTTTTCTGCACTGTTCTACTGCAAATATTCGGATATAGTTTGCACGGACGTCACAAATAAATGCTACTTTACATATTTTAAAGATAAGTGATTTCAAAAATATTATATTTTTAAACAATATTGTATAAGAACTATTTTACTTTGTAGTGTCTTAAATTCAAAAATAATATCTTATATGATATTAAAAAGTAAAATATCATATATACAACACCGATATAAAATACCACATCTCTGAAAGTATTTAAAAATAATTAACCCTTGTTAAATCATTGTGCTTTTAAAAAAATAAAAATTGTATAAACTATAGCCTATCCTTTTTGAATAATACTCATCTTAAAAATAATATTCTTCATAAATATTAGGATGCGCGAGATGAAGGAATGAAATGAAACCAGTGACATAATGTAAGATTTTATGAGGGAGTCATTGTTTTTAATGCAAGCAACAAGAAATTCGGGTGAATCTGGTTACTTTTAAGACATCATTTGTCTTCTTTTCTTTGTAATAACAGGATAACTTTACAAAACAGAGAATTTTAGAGGTTCCTAGCTAATAGATTAAAGTGCAAAATAGAAGATGGAAAATACAAATATATGCACACACAAGGTTAAACCAACTTATAAAAGAGATAAGCACACTAAAAACTAGAGCAGAGACCAAATTAAAGATAGAATTCTTAAATGCAATAGCTAAAGGGCCTTGGCTTTGCGAGAATTATTACCAAGAGTGTTCCTCTACCACATTGTCATCTCCAAACAACCAGAAAGAACGGGACTGAGAGATTTCAACTGGTAAAAAGTACTTGTTACCGAGGTGAGGCATGAAGCATTTATTATCTTTCATGTGTGAAAAAACTTCTATCAATCTTATTAACTTCTCTAGGTTTTTGAAATCATATCCTTAATTAGTAATGACTAATCAGAATGATTAAAATTAGAGTATTGAATGTCTCCTGCCAAGCATAGAAAAGAAAAGAAAAGAAAAGAAAAAAATGAAAGCAGTGATAGAAAACTACAAAATTTAAGCTGATTTGCATGAAAAATATATTAGAATGAAACTACCTTAGGATACTTCCAAACTTGTTTGAAATTGCCGTAACTTCAGTCACTATATAGCAGCTAGATTTCCTTGATACAAGTTGGATGGGATGCACTTGGAAAAAGATCCATGCCAAAAGAATAATCTCATGTCATCAGGCATGTTAGTAATCTGCAGTTGGTGCAATCTCAGTTGTCTGCATCTTTGTCTAAGCTATAGTACCAATGTTGACATTTGTTAAATATTGGCAAATGTAGACTGAATCCTTCAATAGCTTCTGTTCTCTATTAAATCACTGGTCGTATTGAAAAAGAAGTGAGAAAGCAATAAGTTCCAAACTATAGGGGTTCCCATGTCTACAAAAGTAAGATCCAAATTATAGGGGATCCCATAATTTGCATATTTTACAATGGGTAGAGAAAAGTAACAAGTTTTACAAAAAATTTCCAATTGCATTTTCCGGGTATTATAAAATAATAAGCCTTGCAGTGAAAACAGAACAATGAATATGGGAGAAAATTATTTTACTCGTGAAGACCTTTTGGGAGGCAAATTTTGGCGGCAATATATAGAAGAAATTTTGGGATAAATTATATAGAAAGGACTTCATCCTCTTAGGAACTTTCTCAGATTCCTGAGATGAGAATTGTTCTATCCTTTATTCTTAAGGTTATGATTTTGAAAGTAATAAGTAGATCAATCTGTGCAAACAGTTTGTAATATGACGTTTATAGTTATCAGTAAGAAAAGTCTCCAAGATAATTCTCTACTCTAATAAGACTTGGTTTCCTGTCTAAAATTATTGTAGGACAAACTTAGAAATTATTAGTGCAAAACTTTCTATAAGACTAAAAGAAACAACTTTTAAACTTCGATTGTTTTTAACTGTAAATTACTTCTCAAACATTACTTGCAATTCAAATAATATAGATTGATAGGTTGGTTAAAATGCATTTATTCCCTAGCTAGTCCTAGACGTCAATTTTCAACAACAATAACTTATTATTTATCATAACGAAGAAAAGAAAATCAAAATAACTTGTCTTACATGACAATATGGCATAGAGACTAGCATTAGGAAGAAAAGAAGATATTTCAGACATTCCTTTGTCCCATCAAACATCACATGATATATAATTGCATAGCATAAACATCACACTAGGATAGAAAACAGGAGAAACAAATGAACAAGGTCAAGTTCAACTCACCACATTTGCATCCATCTCACATCAAAGCTACAGCGGTAAATATCAACAAGAAAATTGCAAAGGCTGAGATACTGAACCACCACATGATACTAGCTTGCAGGAATAAACATGCCTACTATTCCCAGGAATCCAAAAGCACCAAAGACAAATGCGACCTTTTGCATCTTCTTCGCAGCTGCTGGCCATTTATTAATTAATAGGGAAGCAGCTGAAGAAAGAAGAAAGGCAAATGTAGAGATAGTCAACACAGCGTAAATCAGAAACTGGCGTTCTTTTGCTCCTGGCGAAACTGCAAAATTGGAAAGAGCACCTAGCAGTTCAACAGCATAAACTATGAAGCTTAATTTGGTATCTTCGTGTGGTTCAGGAGGGATCACAGGAGGGATCACAGGCATATTGACAAGGATGTGACTAGTATCTGTCATTGATGTACCATGTTGGTGTGAGATTTCAGTTGAGGGGTTTGGATTACTTGAGGACAAATGGGAATGAGTTGAATTGGTTATGGCGCCATTAAGATCTTCCCTTTCGTTTCCATGTCCACTAAGACTCTCCAACTCAGTCAACTTTGATCCTGTAGATGTAAATGCATTGAAAGATAAATAAGTGGCACATTTATGAGAATCTTATAATATGTTATAACAAATTTATGAAACTAAATAATCTAATTTATAATATATGGAAAAATAATGACACAGTTTAACTCAAATTTACAAGAGCTTAAAGTTAATTGGGCATATGTTAATTACCATTTATTATCAAGAATCAAGATAAATAAAGTTATACATCACCTTGGTTTCAGTAGAAGCAGCAATCGGATGAGAAGATTCTGGTTAGTGTCTATGAATGCAATCCTTTAATTAGAGTCAATAAGAGCTTCCATATAATTAGAAGGAGTATTTGACCGAGATGATAGTAGCAAATATCTGAAAAAGTCAGTGTTTTTCTGTGCTTCTATATAGTAGATGAGAGTTTGTATCTGCATTGTGGCCTGTGAGTCACCTTTAGCAAGCCTTCTGTAAGGTCCTTGCTTCACTATAGTTGTGTTTTGCACTGATGCATTGATGAGTCTCAAGTCAGTATAAATTATACATGAAAATATATATAACAATGATAATATAGTGACAGTATAATACAACATCATGAAGTTCTTCAATGAATAGCATTAACGTAGAACAAATGGTTTGTGATTATTAGTCATAAATAGATATTGAATATTTGAGAAAATTAATTTCCATCAGTTTGATAGATTAAATTATGTAGAAGCACCCAAATGTGTTATGGACTTAGACATTTAATTATGAGCTCTCCGTGTCATGTACAAGCTGAAACTATCACTAGACAAACAAAGAAATTCTCACTTTCCATATTAAGGTCTAAGGACATATATTATTTGATAGAAATTAAAAAGACAGAGAAATTGCATTTACCTAAATCTTTGCTCTCAATTTTAATTTTTTTTCTAATTTGTTAATTTTTGCAATGCCAGCCTTTAAATTGGGTTTCTAATGTTGAGACACAATAGGTGATTATTATCAAGTAGAGCTGGCAAAATGGGCCTAACTCGATGGGCTGGCCCGATCTAACCCGAAAAATAATAGGGCTGGGCTAGCAAAATACCAACCCGAAAAAATCGGGTTTTTTTGGCCCAGCCCAATGTGGCCCGTGGCCCGATGGGCCAACCAAATTTTTTTTAAAAAAAATGGTAAAAATAATCTAAATACAATATATTCATAGGTATTTTTTTTTCTACAATATAAGATTTATGATCTACCTAATTGATTAACCTTAATCCATTTTGCTTCTTTAGAGGTATTTTTTTTTCTCTATACTTTCCCGCAAGAATTTTATGGCCAAACATATTAAAAAATTCTAAACAATAGTGAAAATTTTGTTTCATTTTGCTTTCAACTCTAGTGGATTAATTGAACATTAAATAATAATTGTAAATAGGAATGAACCATAATTTGAATGAAAAATAAAATATACAGTCAAAACGATGGAGGTG
>JASKGM010015365.1:0-30208 GCA_034509205.1 Ceratonia siliqua
GAGTCATTGATTTCTGATCCAACGGTCATTAATTACTCCTCTCACTTCTCATTATAAATCACTCCTCTCATAAGATAATTCCTATATATATATATATATATATATAAACCAGGAATATCTGTCAATTCTAGGATGATTTCGGAATCACCAAAGTTGACTAGCGGACTCATTGCCTAACTTTGGGACTTATTGCTGGGACCACCTTGCGCATTAACGAATTCACACCTTGCAGTGCTACCCCATAAATAATTCATGGCACCTACCAGGTTAATGCACTGGACGGAGAGCCTCACTTCATTCCAGGTTGAGAGTTCCTAATTTAATATAGCTCTAATGCCAAAAATACAGGATCAAGTAATCAAAAGAGAAGAGTGAAGAGATAAGAAAGTATATATTGTATTGAAATTAAATATTGTAGTATAGCAGAGTAGTTATAAAATTATGGTAAAACTAAAATACTTCAAAGATATTGTTGATACAAAATATTGTAGAAAAGAAAAAGGCTAAAAGCTTTGAGATATTATAGATAAGTGTTTACAAAGCTTATATCTCTCAAACTTAGAATTTAAGTGGAATTCGAATGCCTTCTTTGTGTAGACTGAATGGCCTTTTATGGACCAAAGAGAGCAGACTTGAATATGCTTGGAATCTGTTGCGGACTTCAAACCATTTCAAATCCAAAATAATGCTAGGACAGCTGGCTATCAGCAGTGTTTGGTGGTGTCATGAGACTTTACTTTTCGTAGTTCACTTTCGGTGCCACTAACTGAGCATCCTTACTTTAGTAATCATGCTAGTTTGGTGTGGTGTCTTGTCTGTCTTCTAGTCGAACTGTGAGAAATTCGCTAGGTGAGCTTGATCCAGATTGATGCCATAACAATTATCCTCATTGAGAGGGGTAAAGTTTGAGGTGGCATTATCTTGTTCTTCTTCTCCAGTAGAGATTGCTTTGTCAAATAGTGCCTTAAGCTTTTGTGAAAACTCTTCTTCAAATGTAGTTGTAGTAAGACTGGTTATTATCTGAGATTTTGTAGTAAAAAAATAGCTTTCCTATTGTAGGATTGCTTTGTTAACATATTGTTTGTTTTTCTGAAACCACTTGTTTATGGCTATTTTGTCGATAAGACAGAAAGTAAACTCTATCTACTATCTAACACTAATGTCTCTCCCTACCCAAGGGCTGAGGAAAAGACAGTTTGGTCACGAAGGTATTTTGCCTGGTCATGATCCAGGAAATTCCAAAATTGATCGCAAACTAAAACAAGCTATGACCTTTTAGATATTTTTTCCTGCTCTTGAATAACTAATATGATTCTAAAGCATATTGTGGCATTAGATATGTTATTGGTCCAAAGATAAAAAATCATTTAATGAACCATTGTGGATATGTTGTAATTCCTTTCTTAAACCAGATAAACCATGAATGGGTTGCTAGTCTAACAAAGATTGTATTGTACCATACAGCCTGATAATCTTAATAATTAAAAGACTAAGGTTTGATTTTTCTAGTGAAACTCTGGTAAGTGTGTTTGAAAATTTTCCATTGGAAATGAGACAAATTCTGGTTAATTTTAAGTTTTGAATAGGAAATCCGTTGCAAATTTTGCTCTTCATAATGATAGGTTATTGTGACTGAATCAATGTCTACAAGTACAAACTCATAGAACAATCTGGTTTTTTTCTAAAGAATCAAGCATGAAATGTCAATCTCTTGAGGGATAAACTCTTGAAACGATTTCTTGTAAAGAGGTTTTTTGGTGAGGTTGGTCTTCTAGTTCTATATGAAATAAAGGAATGTTAGGGTTTTTTCTAAAATAATCTCCTACTCCTTTAAAAGCTAGAGTGATAATTGGTTTTGTCTAAGATGCCAGGGTGACTTTGGTAACAAGATCTTATTGATCTTTGGTTAGAAGTAATGACTGTTCATAGGTTAATAGAGTAAACATGTTTTGAGAAGCAATGTTAATTATTGTTGGTCTGATTTGTGGTGTTGTAAATTTGATAGGAGGCCTAATGCCCAAAGATTTGGTAGTTGGAGTTGCTTGTGTAAGCAACTCTCTATAAGAATCTTTTGTAACTTCATTTCCTTTATTTTTACATTTTTCCTTTGAGGCTGAAGACATCTTGTGGGGTGCTTCTTCCCTATAAGAATTCTTTGGTAAGAAAATCTGAGAGAGTATTTTGTTCTCTTTTGATATGTTGTATCTCAAGATCAAAATAAGATAAAATAGATTGTTATCTGGCGAATATGTGTTTTGAAACTAGGTCTTAAACATCTTTTTGTAAAACAGATTTGGCTGCTTTGTAAAATGTTTTGAGAAAAAAAAATTTGCAAAATAAATTATCTTGAAATTTGGTATTATATAAAACTATAGATAAAATCTCTTTTTTGATAGTAGAATACTTTTGATGAGATTTTGTCCAAGTTCCTAAATAATATCGAACAATTTGTTCTTTAGTAAACTCGAGGAAAACCTGTTTAAGGATTCCTCTATATCCTAAATCCAAAGCATATGTTTTTATTATCATGTTGGCTTTCGGGTCTGGTAATCCTAAATAGGGTAAAGTCTTGACTTTACTTTTAAAGTCTTTAACTATGGTAGTCATTTGGTTATCCCAAGCAGGCAGACTTTTTCTAAGTCTGGCAAGTAAAGGACTACATGTTGTTCTAAGGTTAGGTATAAAATCAGCTATATAATTGAGACATCCTAAGAATCTTTGTAACTGAGTTTTGTCTTTGATTTCATCCTGAAATTTATTCCCGAATTCTATTGTGCAACTAATAGGAGTTATAACTCATTGATGTATTTCAAATCCTAAGAACCTAACTTTGGTTTGGAACAATTACATCTTTTTAGCTGAAACTACTAATATACTTTCCTTAATACTCGTATAAAATTGATTAAGGTGTTTAAAGTGTTGATCTATAGAATCTGAGAATACTGAAACGTCGTCTAAGTAGACTATGATAAATTTGGTGTAAAGATTGAAAAATTGTTCATGATATTTTGGTATTTTAATAGGGCATTCTTAAGACCAAAGGATATTACATTCCATTCGTAATGTTTAAAGGAAACTGTAAGTGTTGTTTTGTATTTATCCTTTTCATCTACCTATATTTGGTAGTATACAGATTTCTTGTCAAATTTTGAAAATAGTGAGGCATTCCATATTCTATTGATAAGGTTTTTCTTATTAGGTATTGGGTACCTAATCCATTTAAGGACTTTGTTTAGAGGTTTGTAGTTGATTAACATCCTATGGGCTTCTCTTTCTATTTCAACGTGATTTATAACATAAAAGACTAGGCAACTATAAGGTGATTTACTTAGTCTAATTAACTTTTTGTTTAAGTATTCTTGTACTTCTATTATAGAGTTTCTTCATTCATCTGAATAGGTCTACCTTTTGTTGAGATGTTGTTTTCATTGAAATAATTTTCGTAAGGTAGGGTTACTACATGTTTCTTTCTTGTTCAAAAAGCATTTGGGTATTATGCATAAATGTCAATTTCAAATTTGTGTTGTAAACATTGTGTTTTTTCTTGTATACGAGGTTTATTAACTTGCTCTTATATTCTTTTATGATGTACTTCTCGGGTTAGATTTAATGTGATTTGTCTTTTTAGTAATCAAATTTATTTGAGAAATGACTAAATTTTGTAAAAGTTTTAAATCTTTTAAGTATGGCTTCCGAACGAATTTGAATGTTATGTTTTTTCCTAATGCTATTGTGGTGATTCCTTCTATTGTGACTTGGAATGGGTATATTGTTGTTAGAAAGAGTGTTCATTATTGATTTGTTCAAGTTTTTTACTAAAACGAATGTGGTTTTAAAACATGTTTTATTATTACATATATGGGCTCTTGAAAGTTTATAATTGATGTGTAATTTGATTCCATTTGCACCACTTAAATATTCTTTTGTCTTTCATAGTATTATGTATGAATTAATCCTTCTTGTATGCAATTCATGTCTGCTCCTTAATCACAAACAGGGCTATAGTTTCTAGTGTATAATCATTATTGATTATTAACTTAATTGGGCAATATCATTTTTGTATTTATATACGAAAAATAATGTTTATATAATTTTGTTTATATTCTTCTGAGTTGTTTTCTTTTTTATCTCTATTTCTTTTCCTTTTGAATAATTAGTTTCTGGTAAGCCTAGTGTTTTGTTGGTTAAATTGAACATTTGTAATTCTAAAGCCATGTCTTTTAACTTTATTTGTCTAATTTCTTCTTTTATTTGTTTAATTTTATGTTGTAAGTCTTGTATAGTTACTTATTTTTCTTCTAGTTTTAATCTAGTTAATATTTGTTGTAAGTTATAGCGTTACATTGTTTTTGTTTTTTGTTTCTCTTGTTCTAAGACTTCTTTTAGTTGAATGAAATAGTCTCGTTTAAGGTCTGAGTCTTCTAGCTTATTTATAATTTCTATAAGTAATTAAGCTTTATCTTTATTTATTACTTTTATTGTTTGTTATTTCATACAGTTGTCACAACTGCATATTTCTAGTCCTAAACATATCTATTGTTCATCTTCTGTAGTAAAAGATTCAATATCTGTTTCTTCTTGAATATTGTTGAGTTGATCTTCTTGGTCACTATCTGATGTTTCTGTTTCAGAAGTCTAGTAGTTTTAATATATTAATAAATTGATCAAGCTTTGTTTAAACTTATCATTTATTTTTAAACTATTTATTTTCTTTTTTATTTTGCAATGTCTTGATATATGTCCTACTTTTCTGCATTTAAAACAGACTATATCTCTATTGATATATTTGTCTTGTGAGTTAGGTCTTTTATATGAATTAGGTTTATACTTCGAGTATTTTTTATATCTTTTCTTGTATCTTTTATCAGAGGGTTGACTATGAGATTTATGGTATTTTCTAATTTTTCTGGTACTAAAGGAAAAGGCTTGAATCTTCTTTATTCTATATTATTGACAAAATGTTTCTAACTCCTTCTTATTATCTTTCAATTCTGACTTAATTTTTTATTGTAACTTTAACTTATTATAGATGGATAATCTTTCTGTAGTGATAAAGTTTATGATTTGTCTAAAGGTAAGTTGGTTATAAGGTATGGTATTGTTGCATTGTTTCTTAATGGCCTCTCTAACTTTTTGGCAAAGAGTTTTGGTAAACTTGCTATAAATTTCTCTTTTCAAATATCTGCATTACAATCAGTTCTGACATATAGTTTTGTTAAAAACATATATTTGTACCATCTAAAATATGTCATTGTTGGACAGTTTAATCTAATTAGCTGTTCAGCTATCCTATTTTGGAATGTTAAAGGACCTCCTGTAAAATGTTTTGTTAAGGTATAAATAAGGATTGCTACTGCATCTGGGACTAACGTTGGTTGTCCTTCTTGAACTTCTTGTTTTATTGCTGTAAGGATTACTTGTTTATCTTATATTGATAAAAAGTTATCATACTATCCTTTGAGTTGTCCAATAAATCCTGTAACTATCATTGGTACTATCTATGGACTATGGTTCTTAATTTCCTTTAACCTTATAGGTTGTTACTGCCATGATCATGTTTTGTATGACATTCAAGATAAGGTCTCACTAGCTCCATTTATATTCTATTCAGCTATGGATTCTCCTGAAAAACTACTTTCTATGAAGGAATTTCTTTCCTTGTATTGTGTATCTAGAAAGGTAGGTCGCCTATAATAATTTCTAGTATTTGAAAAAAAGGTGATTTTGCTTAGAATTTTTATAATATATTTTATTGATGTTTTCTTTTTCATCTTGTTGGGTTACGGTGTTTATTGTTGGATTACTATGACTAGCATTTGTATGTAAAGTTTGTAGTTTTTGATTTATTTCTCGTATTAATTTTTCTGAAGGGTCTTGTCTTCCCAAATCTTCTAGTGATATAGTTTTTGTCTTGTAAATTGGTTGTTGAGGATCTATGTATTGTTAATTTCCTCATTTGAAGTTGGTCTCTACATTTTTGTTTTTAATTTGAATTTTTACTCTATCTAGCTGTTTAGCTATAGTAGATAGTATTTAGTTTGAATAATTATTTTGTGATTGAGCATTTTTTATATCATTTCTTGTAGGGGTTGCACTAAGGCTCGAGGTTATTGTTTTGAAAGGCAAAGCTTATATGTCTACATCTTATTTTGTTTTGACTTTTACTGCCTTTAGAGGATGATGTATTGTTTCTATTTTTGTTTCATCTAATTTGGTCCAAGTTTGGGTAGTTTTAGAGGTCATATTTATCGTGGGAATTTTTTTCATAAATGGATTTGGTATGTTATTATCTCTTGTATAGATACTAAACCATTGATAGAAATAAACGTTCTCTCGTAGTTCCATAATGTTTCTATAACATTGTTGTAACCATTGTTCTTTCTATTCATCAATAAATATGGTAGAGAAATACCATTTTCTCTTGTATTTATTATGGTTTGCTACGAAATCTTATCTTATATTTTCTTTATCTATTTCAAAGTCTTTGGCGATTACCATGACTTAAGATCTGGTAGGAGAAATATTAGGTGAATCTTCTTGATATATAGGTTTTGGTAAATTAGATCTAAAGTTTACAGTTGCTAGGTTATAATGCATGGTTGTATTATCATAACTAATTGAGTGTCTTAAAGGTTGTGGTCTATTGCTAGGTTCAATTATTCTAAAAAATGATGATATTTTCATCCTAAGAGTAACATTTCTATTTTTGTCTTTTATTATGTCTGTTGTTTCTTCGCTTTTGGGAGAGGAAATTTCTTCAAATTTTCAGTCTTCTAGTAGTTTGGCTAACATTTCTTCATGTCTAATTGGCTTAGGTGTTATTACCTTAGTCCTATCTATATTAGCTTCTATTATTATGGTCTCATTTATAGGAGATATTCTTCTAACTCTTACTTTAAACAATTTTTTAAAAGTTTGTATGGTACTCTAAGAACTATTCCTACATCTTCCAATCCTTCTGTAAATTGTTGTACTACATTTGTATTGAGTACTAAGGCCGTTTTAATATATTTATTGCATAAATTAATTTCATAATTTGGATAACAATTAAAATATACTGAGACATTAGCTATGTTAGATTCTAAACAAGCTAATATTGAATTATCAAAACTTAAGCTCTTGTATCCCTTAAAAGAAGAAGTATCGGTTGGTTAACTCCTAATCTTTTTAAGGGTTTGATAGCTACTTGAATTAATCCTACATGGAGGATGCTAAATTCATCGTTGATATGTTGATCTATTAGATCTGGGTCTAATAGTTGTAAGGTTTCATGTTATTTTCTTATTGATATTGTGGTTTCTACTATTTGAAAACACTATCTTATAAGAAATGAAAGGTAGATACTTTATATATCTCCTTAAAATGTATGGTAGGTAAGGTTTATGAGATTAGGTTTTACTCTGTCTCTTGTATAAAGAATGACGGTTGTCTACTAATACTACTTTCTAGTATATCTTCTTCATTTTCTATGGTTTTGTGTCCTAAATACAATATGATTACTTCTACTTGAAAGTCTTCTAAAAATATCACTCGTAATTATTTATAAATAACAATATTTCAAGGCTAAATTATATTTGACACTTATTGGGCCACTTTTATAGCAAGATCACCCTAAGCGCTTCCCTAAGTTCAAACCGGCTAACCAACATTGTCCTCAAAAACTTACCAACGCTAAGTTCGTTAAAACTTAACTATCTGAAGAATTATTAAAAAATAACTAATTACAATCTTCCTATAAGAACAGATAGAAAAATTAAGAATGGATATTAGATATTTGGCTTGATAGAAAAATTAAGTTGAAAGGTTAAGATGGGAAATTTCTTTAAAGACTTTTTAGAAGTTGTGTTATCATTTATAAATATAAGATATATATTTTATAATTAAATATTTTGATAAATTTAATTTTTAATTTGTTTGTGATATAAAATTACTTACATTACGTATTAGTATAAATTGAACCAACGAAAAATACCTACAGAATAATTTACATCATTAACAAGGAATAGTTGCCCAACTCAAGATGCTTGAGCTGTTGGCAAACAAAACCTTGCTTCCTTATAATGCATATATAATTAAAGATATGCAGAGCTTCTGAATCGATTACACACGAATTATTTCCAGTAAATACCCCAGCTTAACTCTCAAAGCACAACATATAACAACAGCACTGCCATCAAAATCCCAGTACTCTCTCCACTACATAATGGCGCACTTAAGTTTCCCAGGCATGCTTCAATCTTCTGCTCCTTTATACAACCAAATTTGATAGTAATACAGAAACATCTACTCTGACTAGTTTCATAAAAGCACAAACATTAAGTTGCTACGCCCACTGCATCACGTTGTTATACAAAGTAACACGCATTAGTATGCTTAAAAAGAGTAAGGGGCAAAAATATGAAAGCCGTCAGTAACATGGCACTTCCTACTCCATGGTTTAAGGCTCCTAGCCTCCTACAATTGAACTAAGTCTCGGGAATTGATTACTCAATTCTCTGTGTTAGCGATTGCCTTTGATTGCGTAAAATTTTGCCAAGGTGAAAAGGTAATGGCTCGTGAAACAAGGTAAAGTATGAATGCAACATACGCAGCCGTAAATGCACACATTACGGTCGCAAATACTGCTCCATTCACTTCAGAGGAGAAGAATTCCAGTAAAAGATAGCCGTTTATGACTATCACCAAAGCAGCCACAAGCCATGCAATAATCTGTATCCATATCAGACGCCATTAAGTACTTTTCTCCAAATAATCAAAGCAAACAGCACAATATTGTGAACAAGGGATGCTGGTACATAAATAAAACACACCAGGGTTCCAGAGACCATATGGTTAAAAAACACAGTTACCAACAAGTCAGAAAATTTACAATCAAAACCCTCTGAGCAGAGTAAGTTCAATGGAGAAACAACAAGCATCAGTCCACTAAGAGAAAAAAAATATATAAAACAATAAAAAAGGAAACAAGGATGGAAGCCCAGAAACTACTGTGAGACAATAGAAGAAACCAACATGTTCACCAAACCTTAACTCATATTACCGAAGTGTCAAAGTTTCCACAAACCTACTTTTACACGTGAGACTACAGTATACTTGACTGGGGCAAACCTAATCTTCAAAAGCTGAACTTCATAAATTACCTTGAAATATTAAATAGAGTAAATTATTTTCCTCTCCTCTAAGAGATGTCTTAATTACATGACCCTCCGTTCTATTATGAAAATATTCATGGATTTCCCTTGAAAGTTAAAAAATTATTACAACATAATCAAATTTTGAATTTAACTATAGTTAAATCATTTATATGTCTAAAATACCCTTTGTAAAAAATAAAAAAAAAACCTGTGAAACTCAAATCATTCATTTATTTATTTCATCTTAATAGTTTTGATGTAAAAAAAGAAACAAACATACATTGAATAGTCTTCAAAAGCTTTTTATAATCAATAATAAACAAACTTAAAGGTTCTCAATGGGTATTTTAGACATATAAATGATTTAATTACTAAATTTAAATTTAAAATTGAGTTAAGTTGTAATATTTTTTTAACTTTCAAGAAATGTTCGTGTACATTTTCATAATAAATGGGAGAGTCGTGTAATTAAGGCATATTTCAAGGGAAGAGAGAGTAATTTATTTTATTAAATAATTACAGTTTGGTTTCCAAAAATCATCCAAAGCATGCCAAATCCTATCCCTGAGTCCCCAGCATAATGCAAAAAAGGGGGGACAATGCTCTATTTTCCTATTAAGTCCCTAATAATATATCTATTTTCTATTAACACACAGAGTTAAATTATAAAGCAATAATTTCATGCAAGGAAAATAGCAAAATATAAAGATGGACATCTTTAGTGCATGTCTGCAAGTACCAATGCTACCATCTACTTGAGTCGACAAACTTTGTCACGGTCACAGATGAGATGAGGGCTTCTACTATATTCATGTATATAACATATGAAGTCAGCTATTGACACAAACTAGTAGTGAATGAGAATACAATAAACACTGCAACCACAAGAAAAGGGGAACAAGATTATGTAGATTTTTTTGTATGTTTGATGTCGGTCATATGCAGCTTCAAGTGCAGGCAAACACAATAGGCCACATAATATAGGAAACTGAACACATAATATCCTCTAATTCTACATGCATAATAAACACCAAAAGGGTCAAAACAATAGTAGCACTATATCAACAACATATGATATCTTGGGGATAGTTGTTTACAAGATAAACATTACAAAATCCGCTAGCTGTCACATAAAGGAAAAAAGTAGCCAAACTGGTTCAATGGATACACCTCTGCCTCCTTTCAATCCTCAAGACAAGACATTAAAACCATACCAACAATTCAGATTTATCCAATCTAATTCTTAATTCCAAACAGATCAGGTACACATTGAGTCAGTTCTAAATTATCTCCTGTCTAGGTTACACGGCAGTTAAAGTCTACATTGGGCCAGTTCTGAATTATTTCCTTCAGAATTGAATTAAGTTTTGAGTTAATTGATGACCCATATAGGCATATACGGAAAAAAACCTCATACAAAGTGAATTATTTGGAATTTCAAAGTCCTTTACCAAATATATAAACTGATAATGACAAGTATGACCAAAATGCAGATAAAGAAACAATATACCTTGAGGACAGGGCCGATCCTGAAAGTACCCATTATCTGCTCCTTTGACACCAAACAAAGCAAGGGAATAAGTGCAAAGGGGATTTGAACCGACTGGAGAACATTAAGCCATTCATTCAGAACATCTAATGAGTCCTCTGAGGTATCAAAGATCAGTGCAACTATCATGGTTGGAATGATTGCAAAACTTCGTGTAATTAATGCCCTCACCCATTTTTTCAACCTTAAATTTAGAAAACCCCCCATGATAAATTGTCCAGCATAAGTGCCAGTAATGGTGCTACTTTGGCCAGCTGCCAATAACCCAATACCCCATATATATAAGATTGGGAAAACTCCACCCCCAAACTTCTCCTGAAGATACTGCCCTGCATTTGCAAGACCAATGCTATTTGCTAGTTCAGTACCATAGAATCCCTTGGCAAACACAGTTGTGACACATATATTAATGACAAAGGAGACTATAAGGGCAGCAGTGGACTCTATAGAATAATAATTAAGAGCTTCTTGAACTCGTCCTTTCTTGCTGCGGTCAATCTGTCTCGATTGAACAAGGGCAGAGTGCAAGAATACATTGTGAGGCATAATGATGCAACCCACAACTCCAACAGCCTGTTGTATTGTTCTGGAACTAAGTTTTGGAACCAAAATACCTACAAAGATAAATGAGACTGTATCAGATACAAAGCAAGAGAACGATCAAAAAATTACTAACATTGAAGTAAAATTAGCACAGCCAAATTGATGACACAGACTCCCTACCAAGAAGAAGATCGATGCCATTGGGCTTTGTTTCACCAAACATCCACGCAAATGAGATTGCCATTATACCGATGAGAACAGCAAAAAATGCTTCCAATTTTCTCACACCATAGTTCTCAAGAAATAGAAAAATAAAACTGCAAAGAGGCAACAAGGTAGGCGTTAATATTTTGTTTGGCATACTCAACAAGTTAAACAAATAAAAATACTTGTTTCTGTAACCTTCAAAAGTTGGAACAGAAAACACTTTTTGGACATGTTCCTCATTTAAAATTTTTTTTTTGAATTGAACCTAATAACAAAGGTCTCCACCCAACAAAATCTTCCCTGCAGAGTTTAGATGAGATCTTCTTTTCGAGAAAACACAAAATATCCCACAATTAATGTCAATAACATCAAATTCCAGAACCGCGATAAAATAATTTATCAATTCTTTCCACAGCTTAATCAAGGAAGGAACTTTAGAATAGAATTCGTAGAAGTCACTAATGCAATTCGAAAATGACAGTAACACCGATACCTCGGAAGAACTTCTATCTCGAGAGCATAAAAAATTTGTTTCTAAAAAAAAGAGAAAGAAAAGAGTGATAAACAAAAGCAACCGCAAGCACAGAGAACCAAGGATAATTACCAATCACAAGCTGTGATGATGACCCCTGTCCAAAGGGGCACAATCCCATTACTTAGAATCCTGATAGCTATAGCGCTCCCAATAACCTCGTATGTCAGCCCCAATCAGAGCCAACTCCGCCATCACCCACAGCACCATCCTCGCCCACGTGGGGTACTCCTCTCTGCACAGTTCAGCCAAGTGCCTCCCAGTGGCCACACCGAGCCGTGCTGACAAAAGCTGAACGAGAAGCCCCACAGCTGTAGCCCACATGAGCAGCCATAACAATGAGTACCCAGCAATTGCACCCGCCTGCAGATCTCCCTCCAGGTTTCCAGGATCAAGAAATGCGATGCTCATAAGAAAACCAGGGCCAGTGAAGAGCCAGAGCTTCTTCCATGAGAACGGCGGGGCCCGAGCACAATTGTCGATATCAACCTCGTCGATTCCAACAATGACGATCTTCTCAGAGGAATCATAAGCGGTTTCTTGTGGCTCCTGGAGGGAGTAGTCTAACAGTGGCTGTTGGTGATCTTGGGCAGACATCGAGAGAGAAAGGACGAGGAGCTGGCGTTGCGGTTACGCCACCAAGGCCTTGTATGAGTTAGTGTTATCGAATACACTGCTTCTGTTTTAATCCTCCGCCAAGTATCCAGCTTTATTTTAGAAATCACCAAAAATTAAACATCTTGATTATTGTCTTCTTTTAAATATTTATAAATAGCTATTAAATCAGTATTAATTTATTATGCAAGATATTAGTATATGAATATAAAAATATAATAGTTAATAAATCAGATGGATAGTGAATCATTAATCACTTTACATTAAGCCCACTAACTCAGGTGTTTGGATTAAAAGTTTAAATAAAGGATCATAAATTTCATTCTTCTCTTATAAAAAAAATCACTTTATAATACAATTTAACACTTCAATGGCTTTTTTCCATATATATCATTATAAGTTGGTCCTTACCTATAATAATTTCATAAATTTTTCTAATTAAATCACACAGCGAGTTGTCTTAAATTGGGTTTGTACCAAAAAAATTAACAGTTGTACGAAGACGGAATAAAGTTCTTTTATTTCTGTCCCCTGAGAAATGGGATGAAGTCGGGAGAAGGAAGGTGCGGAGAAGAAGGCAGAGTGGGATGCTGCCAAGTGTGTGTGGGGCACGAGCGAGCAAGCGTCTGGGTCGTGGATGACTCGTGGATGCACGGGACTTTTGTGTGTCCCCTTCGTCAATTGAAAAACTGCATCATTTTGGAGTTCTCGTCCAGTGGTCTTCTTCCTATTTCTTTTCCTCCTTTCATTTGCATTTGGACATTTGTGTTTCAGCCAAGAAACGCACGCTCTGCTCTGCCTTTCCCCCTCTACTGAACCCTGTGCCTGTCTCTTTAAGCTATCTTTTTTTTGTTTTTTTCTTATTGCTGAAGTAACCTCTAAAGTCTAAACTGCCTATTTCTTGATTTCAGTAGTAAGATTCAAAGGATTCTCTTATTTCGTGCCTCTAATCACATTTACACATTGCTTTAAAGCCACGTGACTCATATTAGAATAGTATAAATAATATAACTCTAAAACAGTGGGCAACTATTATTTATTTTAATTAAATTTATTCTCTTTCAATTTTTGATAGCATATTACCGTTGGATTACTCAATTGTGTAGGCTAGTAACAATAATTAGTCTGCTAACATTATAGCATAAACAAAACAAAACTACTAACAAACAAAAAACTCAGCTTCATTCTCTACTACTCACGCAACAGAAAAGATTGCTGCAAAAGCGAGCTATCATTTGGCATGCCCCAAAAACTTATTGGAATCCTCGCGCACTAAAGTGCTCGCAATTGTCGTTATCGGGGTCGAGGGAAAATGCTCCTAATTTTCAGTATGGTGTTTCCACATCTTTCTCTCTTTTTATTTTTATTTTATACCTTCTTTTATATTTATGAATTATTTATTAAATATATATATATATTATTTTATATATTATATCTATAATAAAAAATGAAATGTACAAATATTATGAAAGAAAAAAATATGAAAATATCCTTTCTCTTTTTAACTCTTATTAATTTAATAGCCTATCTTTTTTCTCCTTAAAATAACTTATCCGTTATGTAATGACCGACAAAGATTTTATTTTTGCGGGGTCAAAATCTCGAAATGGAATGGTGAAGGATCTCACACTTACGTTGATATCCGGCCCTCTCAATATCAATTGGCAGTGATATATTAGGGTAATAGGTCATATTTGTCTGGCTCAATAGCTCTGGATTCTGGAAGTATAAAAGCCCCGAAACTGAACCAAAAGCCCCACATTCGTTACCACATGTAGGATTCTGGGTAAAAAAAGGGTAAAGAACGGAAACAAATTGGGGAAGAACATTGTCCAAATGCCATTTCTCGTGGAATTATATAGATTCTATAAGAAGGGCTCTCATAGAGTATTGAGTAGCATAGCACCCACATTGTCCAAAATGAAAACAAGAGGGTGATTTGTCAGACTAGAAATTCAGCTAACCCATTTATTATTTCAACCCAAATAAATGAGTGTTATCCTATGTTACGCATAAGCATTTTATCTGAAAGAGTTGGCATATATAGCATGCTGTCATAAGTAATTTTCCCATTTTTAGTTGAACTTATTCATCTCTTTTTAAAACACAATAAATGTAAAGATATTTAAATAATTTTTTTAAAATATAAATCTAAAAAAAAAGTAACTTAAATATTTTTATATTTATTACGTCTTTAAGAGAGATAGATAATTTGTTGATCCATTAAAAAATGTAAAAATTGTTAACTTTCATTGGAAGGTTAACAATCATATATATATAAAATTAATTTTACTTATGTGCCTCTAGAGACATATTCTTAAATGACATCTTCTAATATTTATTTCTTTAATATCTTAAATAATTCAAAAATAATGTATTTTTTGCTTATAAACATTGCATTCATTAAAAATATGGTTATTTTTTCATTTTTTTTCTTTTTTAATTGTGTTTCTTTTTTTTAATTGTTTTAATTTTTTAAATCGTTTTTACTTTAATTTTTTCACTTTTTTTTTAAGCATTGCGTTCTAGTTTTATTTTTTAACTTTTTTTTATTTTTTTAAATTCTTTTAATTCTTTTCTTATAATAAAAAAAAATATAAAGTACCCAAAGGCACGAGTGAGTCTAACTTAGTAGGCACCTAAAAATATAGGCAAAGAAGATATGGGGACTACAGAAACTATTTTGAGGACAATAAACATAAACTAAAAATATAATGTTGTTCTAATATATTATATAAGGCTTTGTTATGCTATAGTAATTTTTTTTTTAAAGAAAATTTAAAAGAATCTGAAAAATTTTTTAAAAATAAAAAAATTTTAAAACACAAGTATTTACAAATAAATAAATAAATAATATTTTTTTTTATTTTTATTATTATTATTTTTTAAAGGCCTTTACTCTCTTACCTCTCCCATGGTGGACAATAAAAAAATTTTGTAATTTTTTAAAATTAATTAAGTATTTTTTATATCATGTTTTTTTTAAAATTTGTTGAAATATTTTTTTATTTTATCTAGAATTTTTAACTTATAAATAAATAGTAAAAAAAATTATGAATAAATAGTATTAAGAATATAAAAAAATTTTAAAAAAATTTTAAAAAAATATATAATATAAAAAATAATTAATTAATTTAAAAAAATAATAAATAATAAAAAATTAAAATTAAAATTGAGGAGACAGTAACTTATTCTTTTTTTAAATTATTTTTTAAAATAAATTATTATCATAGCAAAATTCTATTACATAACGTGTCTTGGGCTTATTTCTGGTTCTTATTGATCTAGCCTAATAAGTTTAATAAGCCCAACACATCAAAACTAACAATTGAAAGAGCTCCCATGTAGACAATAGCACTCTCATGAGCTACACTTCCATGGTAACTGCATTCCATTAGAACTCTCATGAGCTACACTTCCATGGTAACTGCATTCCATTAGAGTGATTATATTTATATATTATTTTTATACAATATTTTATATATATTATTTTATTATTTATTATATATTATCATATGTCATCATTGTTATTTTATAATATATCAATAATTAATAATAAAATAAAAATATATATATAAGTATGATTACTTTTCAGTTTTTACATTAATAATCCCACAAATCATACTACGAATATTGGAATTGTGCTTACCTTTCCCCCGTTAGTAAACTCGGACTGAAATACAAGATTCGATCATGTTAAATATGACGACTCCTCTTAGCTGACCAAACCCTACCACCCGTGTCCAGTAGATCTTATGGCTCAAAATTAACAAAATCTTCTCATATACACAAACAAATCCAGACACACCATCATAGCTTTAAGTGGAGCCTGGTCTTTCTAGAAAGAGGCTTACCTTATTATTTCATTGCAAATCACTTCACTGTTAGTGGATCTCTCATTGTTCCTTGGGCTTCAGTGTCTGAACATTTTATCAAGCATTATCTTAAAATGATAATATACATAAAAATCAAATTTTATGAACTATATATTATGGTATCTTTAAATATTAAAAAAATAATTTACTATAAAAAAACCACTAACCAAACCAAAGGTAGGAGAAATACTTTTTTTTTTTAATTTTAGATTGCTTTTTTCAACTTTAAAAATTAACATAAAGGAAACTCAAGAAAAATGGCTTCAAGAATAACTGAACTTAATAAACATTTTATAAAATATTGTAATATTTTGTTTGATGAAAACAAGCAAAAATGATTATTGTTTGGTGTCCAAATTCTTACATGATGCTTTATGTGCACCATATTCTTAGTCAGTACCAAGTAATGTTTTAAAATTCAGATTGATTATTAAATTAGTTATTAAATAATACGAATTAATGTATATAAAATATCAATAAATTATTTAAATATATATAAAATAAGTTTAAAATAATAAAAAACACATGTATTATATTATTTTATTTATTTATATTAAAATAATCAAAACAATATTGTTTTGAAGTCAAACATTCATTAAAAAAAATAGTGCCAAAATGACCTCATTTTAGTAAAATAAAAAAAAAATAAGAAGAAAAAAGCAAACCACTTGAAACAATTTGATTCATCGATTTTTGGTCAATTTTTTGGTTTTTAAATCAGTTCATTGGTTGTTTGATCAATTTTTTGTTAACTGATTTTGAGGGTTTGACTAAACTATAGGGGAAGGGCCAATTTTTCAATTTGATAGGCCGGTCCAATTCGATTTTGCCAATAGTGGTACCAAGAAATATTATAATTTTTTGTTTTTATCCTTTATCAAAATAGTTATTTAGTTATAAACATTAATTATAACTGAATAACTATTATATATATATAGATAGATATAATATCTCTTAGCATTATATAGGACTATGGTAACATGAGCACTATATAAGAATAATTATTGATAATGATTAGAGTTCTATTTATTGATAATATTAGACAAAATAATGACACATAAAAATTTCTTATTTGCCATTAGATTTCTATTAATTATGGGATTATATTTAATTGGATTTAATAATGAACATGATGCAATTTTATTGGGCATATGACATCAATATTTATGAGTCTGTTCAAATTTATATATAGGATCCGGTACTATATATGACTTAAATTTAATTGGCAATAACATGTCTTTTTACACATGTCAACAAATTTAATTTCCTGCTAAATATTTATTTTATAGGTCATTTAATGACACATAAAAATTTTCTTATTTGTCATTAAATAGTTACGTAAGTCATATTTAATTTGTGCCAACTGCAATTTATAATTGTCTTAAAATTTATTTAGTAAAAAAGTTGAATTGAAAAATTAATTTTCTCTAATAACATAACAACATTTTCCATAATATTATTTTTAAATAATTTCATAATTGTGTTTTATAAAGATATGAAAAAAATAAAATCTCGTATAATTTTATTATGCAATACGATATATTCTAAAAAAAATTAAAAAAATACAAATAAAAATTATTCATTAATATCAAATGAAACACCAATGAATAATAATTTTTTTTTTTTAAAGTTAGGAGTCCTGCTCAAAACTTTTTGAGCAATCACACAAATTAAAAGAATGTATGGGGTTAAAATGTATTAATAGTTTTTAGAAAGGAGAAGACAGATCATTCAAAAATAATATTATTATATTACAGCCACCTAGGTAGGGTTTCAACGTAGAATGCACCACCAAGAATATATGGATATTGAAGATGAAGGATCAAGGACCCATTTATATTATGGCCAGCATGATTGATTTTTTTTTTTATTTTGTCTATTTGTTCATTTTAAATGATCAAGATATTTTTTTTTTGTTATTTTAAAATCTCATCCTAGTGACAGTCAAAATTAAATAAAAATGTGACAACATGATCAATTTAGATCTAAAGAAGATATATTCATTTTTTCTGAAACTGCCGAAAATGGTTAATTATTTATCGTGCACTTCTGTAAAACTAGATACTTCCATACTTTCCCGTAACTATCACACACATTTAAGTATAAACACGGCGTCAATGTCTGAGCCTGACTTGCATCAAGAATTTATATTCCATCACAACTTTGAAGTGCTAATCCACGTATATAATAAATGCGACTTTTTTGTTGCTTACTCGAGAAAGACAAGAAATTCAAGCCAAAGTTACCTTATTCATTATATTGCCACTCCCTATTTTCTTCTTTCAAGCATTTTCTAAAAACCAATAATCCATGGATAACTTTATTTCCACTATGTTGATGATTTTAAGTATTAATATTTACCTAGCTAGTCAGATAGGACAAAAGATTTATAAAAGGGTTGGTATAAAATTCAAGCATATTTTAAGCTACTTAATTTCAAAGGATTATTTCCCCAAATGATCCACCATATATATGTTACCGCCCTTTCTTCTTCTTAAGTCAAAGATGTTAGTTAAAAAGTGTCACAAAATTTAATCTAAAGTAATTGAATATATAGCATTGAACTGAAAGATAATAAGACTGTCAAATGTCACAGTTAACTTCCCCCGCAGCAACCCACTAAACCCTCTGCATCATGTCCGGTTTAAAAGTCTTGTGACATGCTTCCACAAAGCAAGACTTCGAAGAATTTTATTAATTAATTAGAACTACGATTCCTACTTATCAGATTTCATAATCAACTTTCGTCCGAATGTAAGCCTGGTGTCCCAGACAGAATATCTAGCACGTGCACATGATTACAGCCACATATATAGAGCTTGTAAAGTAGAAACAAATGGCTTCAAATTCAGATACACCAAACATGAATGGTTCCCATCATTTGAGCTTTCAACGTCTTTTATAAACTTTAAGAAAGAAACAACACACATGGTTACCATACAACGGATAAACAGGCTTATATGACAATTGCTTATCAAACACCTATTTGAACTTATTTCACAGACACAGAGGCAAAACACTGTTCAATAAAGCCACGGCCTAAAGAAACATGAAATCAAATCGACAAAGACTGATATAACAACCCTTTTCTTCTTTCCCTTTTAGATCTTGTGCATGAGTGTCGTATGTCACATCAACGAGGACGTTCTGGGGTCCAGTGCGGTGCAGCTGGACTAAAATGAACCGAGACCACCCTAGAGTCGAGTAGTTCCATTATGGGTGTGAAGCTGACGCACCTTGGTACTTTGTACTGGTTAATAGATGCACCCCTTGAGATAGCGTAGTCCATCAGCTCCTCAAAGGTACCGTTCTTCACCACTCGTATTTCCAACGGCCCAATAGAGTGGTCCGCCACTCTGCCTTGTCTATAAACCGCGTTTAGGGACTCTTCCATGGCTAGGCAGCACTGGTTCAACACATCATTTGTGGGCGGCTTAGACTGGTCCTTCACTAACAATTCCCAGTAAATCACGTAATGTCCTGGTATGGATTTGCTGTCAGCGAAGCTTGTGTACTCCACCACGCTAGTGTTGAATTCCTTTAGTAGAAGCGACGCATTTTCAATGGCATTTTGCAACTCTGGTTCGTCTGTCTTGTCCGAATCAATGCTCAACAAAACGTTCTTTCTCCTCACGAACCGGAACTGCGGGGCTGAGTGGTGGAAGCCAGTGACTTGGAGGATATCGCCCACTCGGTAGCGGCACAAACCAGCATAGGTGGTGATAACCAGCTCGTAGTATTTATCAACTTCAACATTGGCTAAATCCACTAGCCGTGGAGGCGATTCCCGCGACAGAGTTGGAGGAGACAAGCACTCATCATAGGGTAGGAACTCGAAGTAACCCATGTTTGGCATAATAGTGTAGGACACCTCTGACGGCTTGCAGATAGGCTTGAGGTTAAGCCCAAAAAAACACTCAGAAGATGCATACATCGTAGATGCCAGAGGTAGACCCCCACTGTAATAATCTAGGGTGGGAATATACTGAGCCATAGCACCGGTGGCAATCACGTCAAGGTACTTTGAGTTGGGCCAAATTCTCGTGATTATACGTTCCCAGTTTTGTCCGGAGCATTCTTTTGTAATGCAATCTGCAAGTTCTGGGTTGGGTTTCAAGATGTTAGCCATGCATACCTTGATAGAAGGGTCTATGATTTTGGGGCTTAGTGTTCCGGTGGAGATGTCATGGGCTAATTGTTGCCAATTGAGTTGAAGGAATCGGATGGCTCTAAGAAGGCCAGAGGCAAAAACGGCTCCAACTATAAGGACTTGTTCGCGCATGATGAGGCCACATAGCATCTGGGTATACATGCTTTGGAAGGAATCAGGACAAAGGATGGCTTCGTTTGGGCTAGTGTACACATTATATGGGTCAAATGGTCTGCTCTTAAATTGCTCACTCTTGTAATAGCTTGTAAGCACTGGACGTGCCAGCAACCCACCGGGAGTCGTCGTCTCTGCCTTAATAAACAAGAATTGTAAAGCCTTCCCTTTGTCCAAATCTGGCACGTATCTGTGCAATTAAGATTTAAAAAATTATTGTGAAAAAAAACACAGAAAGGTTCTTCCATTTATTCCAAGCAATAAATGCAATGAATGAAGGAACAGAAACTTACAGGTTCATCACAGGCATGAGAAGGCTGTACAGTAACTGACGACGGTCCATTTCTTCATTAATGGTTGGCATCAATTTCCTCTCCCCAGCAGATGTTCCAGAACTGCAGTTTTTTAATTTACAGTTTAATTGACATTCATTCAACAGAATTAATTAAAAAAATAGGAATTTTAAATAAAAATATTTAATATATATGGTTTTGTTTATTGAATATACCTAGTGAGGAACTCAGAGATTGGGTGAGAGCAGAAGATGGGAGAGCGGTCGCCATGAGCAATACGTTGAATATCAGGCTGCAAATCCTCGTAATTAACAATAGGAACCTTGGACTTAAAAGTGTCACGGTCTGTGGCTCCGTTGAGGTGAAACCGCTTCAGGTACTCTGTCTTGGCGTTTTGGCGCAGTATCTCGGCCAAAACACTCTCTTGGACAGAGTCTGCGTCTCGGGTCATTTCTTCAATGAACTGCAAAGCCTTTGCGTCCTTCTCACAAGCAGCAGGTCCAAGAGGGGATGACAAAGCAGAATCAATGGCCATGGTGGGTTTTTCACAATTTCAATTATGGTCACAAAAGGGAAAAGAAAGTTGATTGCGAGATTGTGGGGATGGCTAAAGCTAGCTGAGCAAGTAGGGAGGTTTAAGAGGAACACTGGTCGATGGTGGGGGTGAAATGGCATGGGTTTTTATAGGGCTCCTGGACAGGCTAAAATTTTTTCCAGTGTCATAGCTACGTCATGCAAAACCACGTCGACAAACCGGAGCAATAGTACTGTGAAAGGAAGCTGACGAAGTAATTTTTAATGCAGCTTAAACGGGGAACATGTGGGCTCGAAGTACGTAGAGATGGGCATCATGGGGAGACAGACGGGGCCCGATGGATCGCCAGGTCAGCACTCAATTCTCCGAGCGTCCAAGCTTACTCGTGAGCAGTGAGCTGAACCACGCGGCCCTTGCAGGGTTTGTTGGTCTACGAACAATAGGTGCCGGCTGATCCCCGGAGTAGGCTGCTCATTTCAGTTGGAAAGGAACTATATTCTAACACGACATAAGTTAAATTTTAAACTATCACTCACGACTTTATATATATTTTTATATTTAAAAAAAAAATAATTGTGACCATCCATCCGCACAGCCCACAGGTTGACAATCTATCAAACATGATTGCAAATGGATCCACTCTCGTTGGGAAGAGATGGCCCAAGCTAAATGACATTCGTGTGGATTCCATTCGTGTTGCCCTTCTGTGAGGAAATACGTTGAATAGTCAGAAATCAAGAGAGAGAGAAAGACAAAATGATGAACATGGTAGTAAGTCTTGTTAACCCAAAGGAAAAAAGAAAAAAAAACTAATCAAGTAAGAGAAATTCTATTTAGAGTTATACGGGGAGGAGTATATTTAATAACTGATATTTATTTCATTAATTTAATTTTTTATGGACCTATTATTATATATGAAATTTAATTATTTATTGATATTATCTGTTAAAAGTAGTAATTTTAGAATGCAGCTGTAAGGAGCTGAATAATTTTTCAAGATATGATTAAGGTCATAATCATGGTAGAAAGGTATCGTGACGCAGCTTATGACGTGGACATAGCATAAAATAAGGGTATAAATTACTTCATTTTAATTTGATTCGGTTAGAATGTGAGGTTTTTTGTATGGTTCTTTATGTTTAGGCTAGACTGGTGACAAGTTAATTATATCAAAAGGGAGGGCAGTTGAATGGTTGAATTCTTTTTAGTTTTTACGTCATGACAATTGCATTATGGTCACCATCTTTTGGGAATCATTATAAAATTAATATGGTACCATTATATTACTACTGATGAAGAGATAATAGAATGAGGGCAATCAAATAATATTGTTTACTTTACAAATGACATTGAAGGGATCCTAAGCTCTTGACAACATGAAAGTAACATATGTAACAGCCATGAGCTGCATCTTTGTTCTTTAAAATAAGAAAATAAAGCCTGGCCATTAAATCTGGCTTCTATATATCTTGCTACTTGATTATTGCAAGATTCATCCAAAACATTGTGTAACTTATTCTGTTTTAGAATTAAAAGAAGAACTCAGTTGCAATTCTTTAGATTTCCTTTCAAACCCATCTAGTTAAAACATCAATGAAATTCTGATAATCATTTATTCATGTTAATAAAAAAATTAAGTAAGGCGTATAATCAGAATTAGTACAACTATAGCAAGCAAAAATGAATTAATGTTTCAATATTATTGTGAATTGCTCTGAATTGGCACGAATTCACTTTGGCATTATACGCAGCTGTTGGTTTATTTCAGGCTAAGATAGCGCTGTGTGCTGTGTGGTATCCTACCTACTTCATGGAATTATGAAGTATGATGCCAATTTTATCGTTAAAGGTGGGCTTCATACAATTGCAGGGCTTCGAGAAAGATAGGAAGAGAAATAGGGCACCGCTTTGGATCGATATATTGCTTTTAATTTATATATATACATACATTAATCCTAATTTTGTGTTCATTTATTTATTTTCCACATTTATCAATTAAAGACCTTTGCATGTATCTTTGTAAGTTAAGGAAAAAATATATAAAATCCCATTAATTTAAAACTTATTGGTAGTCGCTAACATATGTGAAAGGCTAAATCTAAATTTTTTCTAATCGTAATTATTTATTTATTTTTAAATAGTTACGATTTGTTTGACAAAATATGTATACTTTACGTATATTTTAATCGTGATCGTTCAAAAATTAATAGATTGTCTCAATAGATAAAAAATGATAGAAAATGATTATGAAGAAAAGCATTGGATCCATTTCCCAGAAAAGCCACTCAATATAAGAGCAAAATCTGGCAATATATACACCACCACAAACTTTTTTGCATAATTAATAAAGAAAATTATTTATCATGAACCCAAAAAAAATTATTTGTAATACATTTAAAAATAATATGATAAATAGTGAGTCATTGTTTATTTACTTGTGGTAATTGAAGATGCTTTTACGATGATGATATATTATATATAGTGCCTGCAAGGTATTATTCCCCGTAGAGCTATCCAGACAGGAGTAAATGCCATCATTTTCGCTGTTGCTATCAGGAATATTTAAAACACTGAATGCAAGCAAGTTTATAAAAAGCACATACAATGAATTGAGGTGTAACGTCAGATCTTCACTTCAATATATCTTCGAATTGCCAAACAAAGTAAGAATATAAGCAAGCAAAAGGTTGTGATTTTATTTTTTATGCTGTTATATAGCTTTCACGCACAGAGTGTACACACTATTGGTCCAGACTCCAGCAATAAATATTTGAAGAATGAAGGTTGATACATATATAATCTGCTGACAAACTTTAAATGAATGTAAAATCTTTTTTTGAACATTTAAGTCATATGATCAAGGAAGACACACAAAGAAAATGTGGGGATTAAAAAGCTTGTAAAGAGTTTACTCTAATTTTACCTTTCATGGTACTCTAATTTTACCTTTCATGGCCTTTTTGGCTAAAATAAAGATCTTTTCCAGACTATCTAATGTTCAAGTTTTTTAAGCATTACCTTGCGATTTTATTCCAACCATGATTCTAATGAAACGTCAAGATCAGACCAAGAACAGGGATATATCATAAAAACAAAAAATAGAAACAGTGGCCTACGTCTTCTGATCAAAATAATCTAATGGTACATGCCATAATGATTAGCCATTTATAGAAAGAAATTTTCTGGGATATTGACAGCCCAACTACTTACGATATTCATAGATGATGAGTGTTCAGACGCTAAATTCTGAAATCCTTACTGGGCACTAACTGCTAAGCATATTTGCAGTCTGCTAGCTTATGACCTTCCATCACCAACAGCCTTATCTAACCATAAACTCTTTATAGAAAAGTTACTTACAGAAACTTCGATGTGCTCAAACTTGTTTTAATTTCCACAAAAGTCATTAATTCAACGTATATGTATAATATTTTATAGTTATTTTTTTATTTAAATTATTTATCTTTACATTGTATAAAAATTAAAAAAATTATTAAATAATTTTAATTCTAACAAAAAATAATTATACTTAACTAAATTATTTTTATTAAAATTAATTTAAATTTTTATTATTACTTTATTAAAAATAATAATAAATAAGAATAACGTTAAAAAAATAATAATTAATATTTATTAGTAATATATAATAATAAATAATTTAAAATAAAATAAAATTTTTAAAATTATAAATAATTTAAAATAAATATAATATAATTTTTTAACAATAAACGGAGAAAAATTAATTGATTAATCCCCCCAGGTTTCCACGAGGGGAACCTCCTGTCGTGAAACAATATAACATTAAACTGACTACACCCATTTGTGCAACCCAAGAATCATGGTCAACCTGAACCGGCTAGCTAGATTGGCTAGCCACTAGAATATAGAGTTGATTTTATGTACACATGACTGAGTGCGGTGGCGTTAAGAAACCCAGTTTGAAGTAGCTATACTCTTTCGGACCATGCTGTTCTTATTCCTCACGTCAACTGTGTTAAAGTTTAAACCACTGCCTTTCCATCTCTTCGGTCTCTCTTTGCTATTTTTGTCAAACATGTTGTTACTGATTCAAATTTCACTCCCTTAATTATTAACCCATTGGAAGAATTAACACTTGTTTACTACCCATCCATTTGTAGTTCGGTCCTGTATATATTTAGGAAGTGAACCTTATGTAGTTACATGGTACAAGTGGTGAGACAGTGATTGTCCATGCAGAATTAATGAAAGAGCGAAAACCTCTTACATACTCTGTACATGGAAGGTGACTAGAAACCTCCCATGCATTTGAGAGATGTAAATGTTTAAATTAAGAACAAAAAGAAAACAAAAGAAAGAAAGAACTAAAGTATGAATGAGGGACCTTACCCCCAATGAGCTATGGGCTGCTGCACCTTTGGTGCGGTATATAATTGCGAGGTGATAGATTACACGTAGTGAAAAGATAGTGGCGTGGTCCAATTGGTTGAAGTGGTTGGAACTGGCATGCCAAGTTTATGAGGCACAATAACTTGCCTCTTTGGTGCGGTATATAATTACGAGGTGATAGATTAGTGAAAAGATAGTGGCGTGGTCCTTGGTTGAAGTGGTTGGAACTGGCATGCCAAGTTTAGGTTCGTGACACTTTCGCTTACTGTTTTGCCAAATGTGTCAATCGTCAAAGTCTTAGCGTCTAGGTACAAAGTCCAGGATTATGAATTGGTGAAGCAAACAACGTGGACGAAAAAAGAGTCAAGGACAGATATCTCGCGTGCTATGGGAAACGCGTACAAATCAATCAACTAAGGAAATGAACTGTAATACACGAACAAAAGCGTTTCCGTAGCCAGTTTGGGTTTGCCATGGACCTCAACTAATATGGGGTTTGTAACGAAACATATTTGCTACTACTACTAATTAGCCCCAAAAAGAAAACATTTGGACAAGTATAAAGAGAAGGAAGTTATTTTTGTTTTCCATGTAGCCTGGATGAACTAATCAACAGATAAGAAGTGATTTTACTTGCCTAAGCTTCTTGACTTTCGCTCTCTGTAGTCTAGCTATTTTTTTTAATGGTAAGATTAGGTAATGAGTAAAATACGCATAACAATAATTACCATGATGATTAAATGGGGACAAGGGGAACATGTTCTGTCTGTAATGTCAATATATATCCTTTCCCTGCAATGGCACGGAATGTGTTCTGAGCAATTTTCACGTGATTTTTTTAATCAATAATGTCATTGACTCCATTTTTAAAAGGGACAAAAATTAATGAAAGGTCACTTTCAACCGTGTTTTTGTCATCATTGCTGTGGATCTTATCATGTGGCTGAAAGAAATCCCGTGAAGCATCAAATCTTCGTGTTCAGTTCGGATCAGATGAAAATCTCGCCTAATACTTAAAAAAGAAGACAGCGGGACATCATACCATTGAAAAATGAAGTATGTGAAGCTTCAATGCCTACTTTAATTTCCATTGTCATTTTGCACACAATCGTTGCAGCTGGAATATGATCCTCTTTATGCCTTAGCCATAATTCTCTCAATTATCTCCTTACATTTTAAATTTAAATACGTTAGCCTTTACGTTAGAGTAATATAGCCTTGCATTAATTATATGAGTAGCGTTCAATAGCATTTCCAACCCTATTGATGATGACTACATTGGAATTTAACCTTTAATATCTATTAACATTTGATTGACTATTTATATAATTCAATTAAGATTCTATTACATATGAAACCAATCTCTTCAAACATAAGTTACATTTTATTCATATATAGTTTAGGAAACATAAATTCATGTCGGCCCTTAAAATTTAAAATGCTTGATCACTTGGGTAACTGAAATTTCCTTTCTTCTTATAAACTATGTCAAATTGAAAATCATGGCGCCGGCGGTGGTGGTTGAACAGTAGGGTGGTAGTTATATATAGGAGCTCTGATTGCATTCTTGAAATTAATTTCCCAAATTAGGACGTCCTTTGAGCACCAGTGTTATTCTCTCTGCCTTGTCTCAGTCAAGGCCTTTGAAATTTTGATACCCTTATCACATGGGTGATGTGGGGGAACAAGTATATTCGATATATACCTTTGAACTTGTATATAAATCCTATTTCATATGCTTGAAATTGAAGGGGCATTGTCACAAGTGGTTGTCGGTGAAAAGTCATCATTTTATAACTTGAAGTGCATAAGGAAAAATACAGAGAAAAAAATGAAAACGCCACCAATTAATTAGAAAGATAATTGGGATCCTAAAAAAAAAAGAAAGAAAAACTAGCCCTCAGAATCGGAGGAAAGATTCGGGAGTTTAGTTACGTGTGAGGAAGGTATTAGACACCCCACAACGTCTATCCCTAAGGATGGTTACCTTAAATTGTTCGTGCTTAAGAATTTAATGTATTTTAATTAACCTCCTTTTTGTTAGTACGATAATGGACAAATATAAAGAAAGAAATAATCAAATCTGTCTTACCAAGTAAGTGCCTACGTATCTTAAAAAAGGTTAAAGTCAACGTAGTTCGAAATATTTGGATAAGTTGATTAGGTGAGATGTTAGGACATTAGGGGAAAATAAAATTTTACTTAAAGCTTGGAAAATAAATTAGGATGTTGGGGAGAATACACCTTCACAGAATGCCTATAGAAAGTTGAGACCTTGGGAGATGTAAAATTTCACTGAAAGTCTAGAAAAAGAAATAATCGGGATTTTGGGAAAGGTGAACTTTCACTGAAAGCCAGTGAGAATTAGGACATTGGGGGGTATATAACTTACTGAATGCCTACGGAAGTTATGACTTTGGAGGAGGTAAGCTTCTACTGAAAATCATTTGAATATTCAAAAGTGAAATGAAGATGATAGGAATTTATTATTCCTAGTCAAATTTTAATTTTTTTTTTCAAATTTTATGACAAAATTGAAATTCCTAAAAGTATAGGGGTAAGAGCAAAATTACTAAAAGTATTGGGTCCAAATAGAATTTCTCAAAGTATAGGGGTCAAACTTGAATTCTTGAAAGTATTGGGGTCAAAACAGAATTTTCTCAAAGTATAGAGGTCAAAATAGAATTTTCTCAAAGTATAGGGGTCAAACTTGAATTTTTAAAAGTATTGAGATCTAATTCGAATTTTTTAAAAATTTCTGAAATGATTTAAAAATATTGAACCCTCACTTAAAATTTTAATGGGACTTTTTGAAATCCTATTTTCAGAATAACCTTTATGAACCTTTTGAAACTTATTTATTTCTTTTCTTAACTTGGATGAGCCCTTGAAACCCACTTCCTTTTTTTGAAATTATTCAATTGGGCCTTTGGAACCCAATCCCATTTTTCACTTAGAATTTGTCTTAATTTTATGGGCTTCCTTTAACAGTCATTCACCCACACTTCTCTTTTTTTGGGATAGTTCTAGGCTTTGGACCCATTTTCACCACCCCAACCTAGAGTATTGGATGAAAGCTCCCTTTATTGTCTGAAGTCCTCTTAAAAAGTTTTGTCTTCATCAATAAAGACTTTTGGGCTTTGGACCGGATAACCTTTAGAAGAGAGATCTAGGCCCTAGGGGACTTTGTAAGCCTAAGTGGTTATAGTGAGGTATATCTAAAAATAGGCAACAGCAGAACTAAATTGTAAATTGCTAACTTTAGGTATATTCTTAACGTGTTGCAGGAATTAGAAGTCCATCCGACACTTGAACATATTAATGGGTATCAATTTTGAACCGTGGAAACAGCTTGGCAATACCAAGGTTAGAGCACCAACTAGGATCGTTTCAGAAAGAATAAAACAAGCTTGTACTCAACCATTTTTCAGAAGAAACAGGTATAAATCACTTCACCAAAGATCAGTTAGATTGGTATGCATGAATTTTGAAAAAGTAGCAATATCATTCCTTTAAACACAGGTGGGCATTTTCAGTTTCTAAGAACAAAACATTGGCAGTAAATGACACCAGAATGACAACCTCCCTGCTAATTATATGAACCGTATGGTGATGTTCTTATAAACACATATTGAACCATTTTTCATGCATAAATAGGGATGAGCACAACTGGGACTCCAATTTTTAACCAATGAGTATTTAAAATATGGCTTTTAATCATAGTTTAAGTCAATCAATCCACATATGAGAATATCTATTAAACCATGACCAAGCCGAGTTAGTAATAACAACTATCCAGAGAGTAGCATGAAGACTCTAAATTAAATAGGCTGTTACAGGAGTATTTCACACAATCCCGAAATTAACTCTCCATTTGCAGTAGCATTCAAACACATTTTTAAACAAGGCATTTACACCATAGAACAGCCAATTAGGATACCATTTTCATGGCTAAAAATCAAGTCTAAACCGGAGACATTACGGTGAATTGTTCAAAATCGAAATACTATGAGTAAGCCAAATTTTTAACAGAGAAATGAAATGTAAAACACCTTGCTAAACCCCAGCTTTAAACCAAATAATACCATGGGACTTAGATAAATCAGATCGATTTAATGCATAGTAATAGCACTAAATTGAAACAAAACCACCTTGGTAAGCTTAGAGGAATGAAATTTTGAATCAAGAACCTATCCTACCAAAATGACATACAACCTGAAACAAGAAAAATTT
>JASKGM010015375.1:0-33611 GCA_034509205.1 Ceratonia siliqua
TTTTCATAGCCCTTACGGGTGGTGTATTCATTGTAGATGCACTTGATGAAATCACCTATATGAGTGTGGAGTGGGGTTGCTCCTATGGGATTGTGGCAAAGTCTCTAGAGCATTCATGAAATACCAGGCACGCGTATGGTTGAAAGGTGCACAACAGTATCAACAGCAGGAATTGTGGGGGTGTAATGTGACTGATAAGATCTCTAACTTACAACCAAGAGTTTTGGTTCATAGAAGTTATAAACTTCACCAATAGCTGTGTAGGCTAAATCTTGTGTGTCTAGATTTGGTTCATAGTCCAAAAGACACCAGATTTAAAGCATTTACACTTATATATGTAACCCAGTAAGTTTTTTATCTTTTTTCCTAATCCTTTTGAAATATGTGGGGATTGTTGGGAGTGTAGAGTATTTCAAAAGAACTTGTCCCACATTGCTTGGAAGAGTGACTCTTTAAGGGCTTATATATTAACTTGTGTGTTTAGGCCAATGAAGAGCAAAGTAGAGAATGGGCTCATGCGCATGAAAATGGGCCTTGGTATCTGATTCCAATGCAAACTGATCTCGTTTGCCCCCCTGCACGTGATAAATTGGGCGCCCCATCATTTTATTTTTTCCTATCTGGAAAATTAATTTATCAACTCAGATTTTTTATCTTATTTGAAAGTGGTAGTTTTTGACCCATTCAAAACTAAAACCTCATTGATTCCATTTTCTGCAGATAATTTCATAATTATCTTTAAGATAATTTTATTATCCTTAATCCTCCAATATCTCCATGATCCTCTAACAGTTTCTTTAACGTTAATTAATTTTGTTAATAATATCTTCGGTTGGTTATCAGAAGACTGACTCTCTTTCTTTTTACCAATTCTAACTTCCCTAGGTTACATTAATTTTTGAATTGTTCTTGCTATTCTAGTGCCTGGTCTTACATAAACCAGAAGAGCCTGTTTAATCCTGGAGCGCTTTCACCATTATTTTGAAATAACTCTTAAGGATAGCGTGCATCCACGTGACTCAGGCTATATTTCCTAAATATTTACAACACAAACATGGGGTGAATTATTTTGTGGGTTTTAAGGACTATATGTTAGGGGAACTTAACCCAGTCATTACTACTGGTGAAGTCAGAATAGTGGATTTTAGCTTTATTCATGGAAAGAGAATGAGAATTGATAGAGAAAGAAGAGACAAACAGAGAGACGAAGAAAAAGCTCTTGCTTTCTGTAATTAGCTTTCTTTAAGGACTTTTATCTTTTTCTTTCCCACGAGCTTTCTTGCTTTGTTGTTTCATTGACTCTCTCCTTGACTAGGTAAGCTTGAAGCAAAGCTTTTTTTATAAAGTCCATCTATAGTGTATGTGACAGAAATAAAGAGCGAGAAGGGAAATGTTTGTTTGGGGCTGACCCAATCACATTTGCTTGAAACTTTGAACCCCGCACACAAAATTTAGACAGAAACAAAAAAACATCCTCCTCATAAGAAAACAAACAGTCATTATTCATCATATTGTAATTTCCATGAATGAATGCAGGCCAGACTCCCATTACACGTGAGCTCACATCCATCTCACTTGACAACCTCAAATCTCTCATTTCGAAAGACAAATAGACCAGGGTAAATATGAGAAATTGTCATAAAGTTTTGGGTATATAATAATAAAACCTTCTCGGTAAATAGGCATAAAGGAAACACTATGTCAATCACTGAATGTTCTCCTAAAATAAATTTTAGGTATACAAAAAGGAATGCTCATACTATACAAATCACTCTCTTAAGTTTTTCTTAACTAATTAACATGTAATAAATTGAAGTAAGCGAGATAAGATAAGTAATAATAATTAATTAAAAAAATTTTTTGTGAATTTTGTAAAATATAATTTTGTGAAAAAATATTTCTCCTATTAATAGTACCTCTTCTGTAAATAGGGATAAAGGATTTTTTTTTTCAAAAAAAATAAGTTCCAGTCAGCAAAGTAACTGCTACATTAAACGACTAGCTAATACGATTAAACAATGGGTCTCTTCTTCATTCACATTCAACTTTGGCAGGGTCATCCCTTTCAAGTGCTCTAATATAGATAGATTTGCACGATTCTAGGAGTGCACCTCCAAGCAAAGAGGAGAGAAAGGAATTCATATTCAATTTTGCTTAACTTTTAAAATACACAGAATCTACACTTAAGGGAGTGCAGATGAGCCAAATAACCAATCAACTAATGACACGTAATTAGAATACTCTGCAAAGTTAAAATAACTAACAGAATTTACTTAAAACTTCCCGCCTATTTCCTGCTTATACGAGAACATGAAAGTCCAATAACTTATAGTCTCCTTGCCACGCTAGCGCCCTGCGAACCCTTTTAGTTGCTGACTTGGCTATTGTACTTGCATCAATAACATGCTCTGTATTCATATTTAGCCTTCGGTGTTTTTTAATCTTTCTCCTGTACGTACTATTCTATACAAACCTAATAAAATCAATACTAAATTGAATGCCTTAGTAACGCAGAAAGAAGCGATGTTATTATTTAATTGTATAAACTATTCATCCATTGAAAATTTGAAATTAATCATGGTTTGTAATTATTATTAAGGATTCAATTATTAATTAGAATTTAGAGTTTAGTTATTTGAACGGTTAACATAATGTTTGATTCCTATATTTTCAATCAATTGTCAATTTGTTCCCTATAGTTTAATTTCGATTAATTGAGTCATTATAATTTTCATTGTTGTCAATTTGGTCATTGCTGTTAAGTTGTCAACATTATATTAGAGTTTCACGTGACAAAAACAATCTTAGGTGCTAATCTTATGTGGCAAAATTCTCTCTCTCTCTCTAACTAAAATAAGATTAAGCCTATTAGAGAGAGAAGCATTTTTGCCACATAGGATTGCCATATAGACTTTTTTTGCCACATTAAACTCTAATTAAAAGTGTTAGTTGACAACTTAAAGATAGTGACCAAATTGACATGAATGAAAATTATAAGGATTCAATTGACTGAAATTAAATTATAGGGACCAAATTGACAATTGACTAAAATTATAAAGACCAAACCTTATGTTAAAGTAATCTAAGGTTTCTTAATTATGATTAGTTGGATAGGATTACATTTCATTTTTTGATTTATGTATTGTGATAAACTCAAGGCTAGACATTCATACTGATACAAGGAGATTTAATAAAAAAGATTAAAAAAACTTCTAAATCCAAAAAAGAAGTGAAATAAAAGAAAATCAACTAATTCAATTTATCAATAATTAAGGGTTAACATTTTATTTGACTAGAAGCTTATTTATAAGCAATATAAATTAAAAATCTTAATAATACTCAAATACAAGTTACCACCTTATATCCTTATGTCATGCCTTGAATTTGGGCATGTAACCAGAATAGAAAATTACTATTAAGGTAATATCTCACGAGCCCAAAATACATCGTCATATACTTACAACATAGTAACAAGATATAAACATTTAACTAGCAATGACCAAAAGGAATAACCCTTAAGAAATTTTATATAAATTTCGACAGAGTTTCACCTAAAAATTTAATGTTTCCTGATATAATCAGAATACCATTAAGGTGGACAAGCCACCATGAAATGAAAATAGTCCTCCATGGCCAAAACATAGGCGACTTCAACACATACATATGTGCCACAATACAACACAACAACATTATGCAAGTGTTAAATTATGACACAAACATAACTTAGATATAAGTCACTTTGTGACTAGATGGACTATGCAATCCTAAACCAACTATCCATGACATCAATGCCTTGCTCCATTCATCTCCCATGAAACCTCACCATGATTTAGTGGCAACTTATTGGTCAGCATAACTTGACTTGTAGATTTTAAAGAAAGAGG
The DNA here is from genome assembly GCA_034509205.1 of Ceratonia siliqua. Lineage (NCBI taxonomy): Eukaryota > Viridiplantae > Streptophyta > Magnoliopsida > Fabales > Fabaceae > Ceratonia > Ceratonia siliqua. The sequence continues at coordinate 3,885 of JASKGM010015375.1, forward strand.
GAAGTGAGTCATATGTACTCAGTGAGTAAGAAACTCCTACCATAGAGTACAAGTTGCATACAAGGTACTATATACACTTATTTATGTACTAACATAAATTAAAAGACTAAGTAATATACTCTATATAAAGATTAGCAAGCAGAAAAACATATACGATCCATAAACCTTCAAGCATAAATTTCATGCATTTACACCTACAATTACCACATTGCTATGCTTGAAATTACTGTCTACCTATACTTGTAACATATCATGCACTATGCTTGTAAATATCATATGCTTATCATCCTTATAAAATAATTTTCAAAATCTTCTCTCATTATAAAAGCAAATCGAAAACACAGGGATCCGACAGAGTTTTATGGAAGAACCCAAACAGTTCACCTCTAGGTCCAACTGAACTAGAGGGTTTCAAGCATCTCACCTTTGGGACCAACTCAACTGAAGGGAATCTCTTCCGAGATGGACTAACTCAACTAGGGAGCAGAAGAGCAATGGCTCTACACTTAGCCTCTGGGACCAACTCAATTGAAGGGGGTAAGAAGATCAGACTCAAGACCAACTCAATCGGCAGAGGTTATGACCTAGGTGCACCTAGTGATTCTATCCCCACACAGCAATTTTTGAAAAAGAATCATAGCATACACAGACTAGCTTGTAAGCTTTCTCAAATAAATGAATAGTGAGACTTTTTATGAAGTATGTTTGCTCAGAATGAAGTGGTATAATTCCCTTCCATCGAGGAAATACTCATACGCATCATAAGCTTAATCATTTGAAAAATCACATGCTAATTATGTACTATGAACATGTATAAGGTTATATGTGTACACATTTAGTGACATAATCTCCCTTCCATAAAAAAAGAAAGAAAAAGAAACCAGCCTTTAACTATCCATCAATCGGTACTTATGCAAACCAAACCTATATCTTTGCTTCTTTGTGAACTACTATAGTATACAATAGCCATGTACCTTTAGACTGCAAGGGATCACAATTAGTAACAAAAGAAATAGTAGATACTTGTCAAGGACATAACCAATATAGTGTATAAAGAAAATCCATATAGCATGAGGTAGGGAATTCTACTCACCTTGTTACCTTTGAGAACTTAGAATACATTACCATTATTCTTGAAAGATTTGGTTCAAATGTTCCTATATTTAAGAATAATGCATATGATACATTAGCCACCTGAATCAGCATGTATATCCTATGTTAACTAAGCTTCCAAAATTATCACCAAAAACCCAAAATTTTCTCTAATGTCATAACTACCCTTTAGAGTAGGGATTTCGGTTTATAAGGTAGTTAAGCATAAATTCATGGGGGAAAATCTTATCAAGGCATTACAGAATGGAGAACAAGAGGAAGAAACCAATTTTTCTGCATGATCCTTATTTAGGAAATTTTGTTTTTCAAGTTAGAAATTTACACTTAGGATATAAGGCCTCACATAAAAAAAAAATAGAACTGGCGGTTTCTCAAACTTAGAAGAAAAAGGTAAACTTAACTCAGAAATAGAAATCAACTTAGCTCATCATGGATTAACTAGAACACTTTCCAAGGATTAAGCATAAAAAAAAAATTGAATAACACATAATGCAATAATACCTATGTAAATTTTTGGTCAATATATTCTTTAGGAATTTTATTTGTTTCAAATTATGCTTGGCCAAGAATCAATTTTACTTATTTAAAAAAAAAATTCCTTCACTTCAATAAATTATTTTAACAATACAATGATACTTAACAGAATTTGAAATTTTAATATGGTGATGTGTCTTGTTTTAAAATAACTCAAATATTTTTAAGATTTTCATTTGAGCTTAGAAGATTGATTTTTGCACAAATTATCAACTTTTTTCTTCTAGCAAATTTTTTTGGGCTTTTCCTTTCAAAATTTTTAGCTTTCTAGGATAGTTTTTTTAGTATTCTTTTTGCAGAAAGTCTGGGATTTTTTTTTTCAAGAAAACTCCCTTAGTTTTTCATTTTATCAAAAATTCCATAATTTTGTGGCCATCCATAGAAAATATCTTCTGGCCTTGAAGAGAATTCTTCGGCCAAAATTTATCTGGTTCAGTCCTTGTCAATTCTAGCAGCACCTTAGTCACTCATCTCTAAAAGATTCTCAGGTTCTTCTCTTCCTCTTCACTCTTGGCCACTTCATTTCTTTCCTTCAACTCTCACTAGTAGCTTAGTCTTACCATCCTTCCAGCCTTATCGTCTTTTCAACAAACTCGTTGATTACTAATTCTGTTATGTGAGCATTCGAACTCTATTTCAAAGTCTCCTTGTAAATTTGCACAATAAATTTATGATTTATAACTATTTTGTCCTAGGTTGGTAAGTTATTTGTGGCATTTTGGTAAGGTCCCAGTTAGAACTTCTACTATGACACAAGTGAATTCTCTTAGGAGGAGAATTAGCCACAATTTGATTAGAAAATAGATGCATACATTCCATAGATTTTGTACAGTATTTAAACATAACATCTTACAACTACTAGTCCCACATAATAATCACACACAAATGGAAATAAACAACTAAATACAACTGTCCAACACATAAGCTATAACTAACCTTAGTGGCTTACTAACTTCTGTAAGCTTGATGCTCCACCCATCATATAAGAGTTTCATGCGTTGCCCATGTTCTTAACTCAAGTCTTGTACCTCACATTACTTCTAATTGCATGACGTGGCCTTAGTGACCTATTAATTCCCCCTTTATGGATTGTGACCTTTCCCTGGCCATTTGAAACTGATTTTACAAGGTGGTTGTCTGTTCCCACCTGACGTCTTCTGCGAGCAAATTTTACCATTTGACCAAGTTTTCTTCCTTAAATTTTGCTCCCCTTTTAAGCCAATGAGTATCCAAAGTTTTCTCAGGTTCCTTGATGATGTTGCCATCTTCATTTTTTGGTGGCAAGTCCCCACTCTTGTGGCTTACCTCTCCGACATGTTTTTTGAGAAGGGACACATGGAATATAAGATGGAGTCGGGACTCCTGTGGAAGTTTGAGCTTGTAAGTAACTTTACCAATCCTCAGTTTGAGCTTGTAAGTAACTTTACCAATCCTCGGTTCAATGAGATAGGGGACATAAAACTTGCTAGCAAGCTTTTGGTGTGCTCGTTTAAACACAATATATTGTTTATAAGGGTGAAGCTTGAGGAAGACCCATTCTCCTTCTTGGAACATCTTAGTGTTTAGAATCAGTCACCTATTTCATTTTGTTTTGGGTTGCATGTAAGTTACTTCTCATTTGTTTGAGCAACTCATCCTGGGCAGCTAAAGACTTATCTACTTCATCCACTAGTGAGCTTCCTAACTTTTAGGGAGGAATGGTAGGTGGTAGATGCCCATATAAGGATTGGAAATGTGTCATTCTTGCTTAATTATGGAAGGCAGTGTTGTACCAAAACTCTACCTAAGGTAACAGAGTACTCCATTTCCTTGGTTGTTGGTGACTTAAGCAGTGAAGATAATGCTCCACGCACTTGTGGATGACCTCAGATTGCTCATCCATTTATGGATGATAACCATACTCATTTTTAGTTGGGTCCCAGAAAATCTGAAGAATTCTTACCAAAAGTTGCTCAGGAATACAAGATCTTGGTCACTCACAATGTACCTGGGCATACCGTGGAGTTTCACCATTCCTTCAACGAACTTTCTAGCGATAGTCTTAGTAGTGTATGGATGAGATAAGGACAAAAAGTGTGCTGACTTCCTAAGATGATGTACGACTACTAAGATGGTGTCATAACCATTAGACTGGGGAAGATCGTCAATGAAGTCCAGGGAGACATTTTCCCATAGTTGTTTTGGTATTGGCAATGGCTGTAAGAGTTGAGGTGCTTTATGCTTTCATACGTTGGCACACATCACATGAGGCCACATTTTCCTTCATCGTCTTGTACATTGATCGCCAATAGAGCAACTGGCTGAGGCCCTTGAAGGTTCTTAATATACCTGAGTGGCCTCCATACTGTGAATCATGGAACTCCTTTAAAATCAGTGGAATCATGGTTGAATCTGGGGATACCACCACTCGGGTTTTGTAATAAATCAACTTATCCTACCATCGAGAAGGTGCCCTTGGAGATCCAATAGCTAGTTGGACAATTTTGGTAATATATAGATGTCCCTTCATAGCTTGTTTATTTGCATCCCATATTGGTACCTGTGGGATAGACACTACAAGGAGTAATGGACTTCCAACCATAAGTTACAGTGCATCTGTGGCATTGTTAGCTTTTCCTAGTTTATAAATTATTTAATAATCATACCCTACTAGCTTTGAAACCCATTTATGCTATTCTGGTTAGTCACTCTTTGTTCCAAGAGATATTTTAAGGAGTTTTGATTAGTTTAGACATAGAATTTCCTGCCCGGTAGATATGGTCTCCATGTTCTGATGTCTTCTAGAATTGCTAACATTTCTTTTTTGTATATTCACCATTACTACTTTTTCACTTCCAGTGCTTGGCTTATAAATGCAATGGGTTAGCCTTGCTATGTTAGGACTACTCCCACGCCATCCCTTGAAGCATCACATTCAGAGCTAAAGGCCCATTATAGTTAGGCATAGCAAGAATTGGGGTGGATGTCATATGTTGGATCTAGTTGTTTATCCTAAGTGTTTACAGTACAAGCATGGGTTTTAAAATTTTTAAAAACATTCAAGCTTGCAAACACATGTAAACAAAACACATAGGCAAATAAATCACTGCAGAAAGAGAAGTAAAATAGATAAGAATTGCACATACCTCTTATAATTACTTTAATCTTGTAATATACTTCCTAACCAAGCGTACCGACTACTTATTCTTTGGGAAGTACCAATCCATGGAACCTGTGGTGAATAGGCTTAGTGGTTAGAATAAACAAATGATGAAAGAAAATAATTAATATCTTTCAAAATAAATTAGAAAGCCTTCCCCTTTGTTCCTCTTAGTATAACGTGAAGAACTTTATAATGGCACACCAATGAATTCACTTTTTCTCTTTCTCAAATATTGCCAGAAGAGGGAGAGGTTGCATATATATAGTATACTAACCCTAGGTCATGTGAGAGCATTTAAGTTCAATTCAAAAACTCATTCACATGCCTACTGATGGGAAATATTAGATCATCAAATTATTTTATGATTTATCAATTAAGAATCATATTATTAACTTTGATAATAACATTTTATTTAATGATTAAATGAAACATGTGTGACTTTCTAATTGGTCTTGTTTGAATTAAAAATTCAAATAAATAAATTTATCTTAACTAAATACCTTTGACTTAGTTAGTTTTTAGGTCATCAAATGTCAAGAGATCAAAAATTAGGAAATCAATCATTCATGCTCAACAACATGCTACAACAGTTTGAGCACATGAATGAGACACTTCAAGAAATCCGGGATAGGTTGGAAAGGAAAGACATTGCTCTTACTAATTTGTAAAGGGGACAATATCCAGTAGCTCCTAATACTTGAAGACAAGAAAGGCATCCATTAAGTTTGCAAATGAAAGAGAATGACACAATACAATATGATAAAACTTTCCATTCAAGCTAGCACTAGCTGGTTGAAAAGTTGAGTTTACCTACCATGAAGCATCCTAAAACATACAAGCTTAAATGGTTGATAGATTATGGAGAAGTCAAGGTAGAAAAGCAAGTGCAGGTTTCATTTTCAATTAGAAAGTACCATGATGAAGTTCTTTTTGATGTAATTCCTATACATGCTAGCCATATTTTGTTAGGAAGACCAATGCAAATTGGTAGAAAGGTCAACCATGATAGAGTCAAGAAAAAGGGTTCTTTTGTAAAAGATGGCAGGATCGTCACTCTTGTTCCTTTGACACTTCCTTTGACACTAAACCAGGTCTATGAGAATGAAATGAATTTAAAAGGTGAGGTTGAGTCTCAAAAAAAGAGTGAGGCCGAGAGTTCCAAAAAAAAAAAAGAACAAGAGAGTGAAAAAAATGTGGTGATCGAGAAGAGAGAAAAGAAAGAGGGGCCACATGAGAAGAAAGAAAAAGAGGTTGTTGCTATAAAGCATGATATAAAATAAGAACAAGAAAGTAGAAAAGAATAAGTATTTGAGAAGAAAAACAATGAGAATCTTTCAGAGAGAAAAGAGATACAACAAGTGAGCTTTTATGCTAAAGAGAACGATACAAAAGAGAGAGTGGTTTAGTTGGGAAAAGAAAAGAAAATCCAGGAAGATTGCAAAAAGGTGGAAAATAATGAAAAAATTCCTAAAATAAAGGAGAGAAAAGAAATGAGTGAGGTTAAAGGAGCTTATTTTTCAAATCCACCCCTATTTGTGCTTTTAAACAAACAAGTTTATTCTAGTACCAACAAACTTAACTCCTTCTTGCATAATGCTGTTGGGATATTTTGGCAAGTTTTTGATCATAATTTGAGCAGTGTATTAAGCTATTTCAAGAAAGTAGTGTTTGACCCATGAGGTTGGGTCGCCACAAAAGATGAAGATTCGAGGACGATTCCTTTATAAGAAAGGGGGCGAGATTTAAGAATTTTGAAATTGAAAGGTTTATCCTTCTTTGGTTCTTCATTGAACTCTTGAACTTATTAAGAACTTAGTTCTTATGGGTTCCATCCAGACTTATCACTCTCATTCTCTTCTATATCTTAAGAGTGGTGTTAATATCCTCCTCATGCCTCCGGTTTATGTTTAGTTGACATTAAGGTTTTTGTTTTATCTTTGTTTATCGAATCTGATTTAGCACTTTCTTAGGAGTACAAAATTTGTTTCATTGTGGGAATTGCATCAGTTGGTATCAGAGCTTGTTTCTCACCAGGTTTGATCTATCCTTTGTTTTTATCTTTCAATTCAAAATTAAAAAAAAAATCGTTTCTGTTCGTTCATCACCTTGGCTATTCATTGTTGTTCTACGTATTCATATTCTATTATTGTTGGTTGTCTTGATCAATTCGGGAAATTACCTGCTGGTTTGAATTAATTCTGGTACTTAGTTTATGGAAATTCTAAAAGTGCTGGAAATAGCTATTTGAAATTCTAGAAACCATAGAGCTTGACTTTGGAAAACCAGTTGGTTGGTATTAAAAAAAAAAAAACCAAAATTACTTTGGTTGTCCCTTGTTTCATCTAACATCAAATCCAAAAAAAAAAAATGTTGAAGGGACGTGCTGGTTGAAGCAAAAGGTGTGATTGTTCATGAAAAGTTGTGATCTTTGGTGAAAAGTAGTATTGTTTCATTTAAACAATTGTACTGGCTCAAGAAGAGTTGTATTGTTTCATTTGAAAAGTTGTGTTAGTTCATTGAAACATTGTGTTGATTCAAGTGGAACATTGTCTTGCTTCATTAAAACATTGTGCTGGTTCACTAAAAAGTCATCTTGGTTCAAATTTTCTTGTACTTCAAATTTCATATAGGTCACTTTATTTTTCTATTTCTGTTTCTAGTCCTTTGTTTCCTTCCTTGAATGTCAAACTCTCAAAATTTTCCTTTAATTTTATTTTTTGCTGAATTAAAGAAAAATTGAAAGTAAGGATCAAGAGTAGCAAGAGGAAGGAATGAGTGTGATCATTAAAGGGTAAAAGCCAATTAGAGTGAAACATGAATGTGAGTGGAGAGTGTGTGAGAATTTTTTCTAACATTCTTTTAAGGTCATAAAATGCCAAGAGATTGAAAATTAGGAAATCAATCATTAATGTTCAATGTCATTTTACAACAGTTTTAGCACATGAATGAGACACATGATGAAATCCAGGATAGGCTAGATAAGAAAGACATTGGTCTTACTAATTTGCAAAGGGCACTGCAAACAGTAGCTCCTAATGCTAAAGACAAGAAAGGCATGCATTAAGTTTACAAATGAAAGAGAATGACACAATACAATATGATGAAACTTTTCATACAAGATGCCACAAACTACTAATATAGCTAGCTTGAGTTTGGTTGAGAAGTTTAGTTTACCTACTATGAAGCATCCTATACCATACAAGCTTCAACGGTTGAAAGATTATGGATAAGTCAAGGTAGATGAGCAAGTGTAGGTTTTATTTCCAATTGAAAAGTACCATGATGAAGTTCTTCGTGATGTAATTCCTATACATGTTAACCATTTTTTGTTGGGAAGACCATGGTAAATTGATAGAAAGGTCAACCATGACAGAGTTAAGAACGGGTATTTTTTTGTAAAGGATGGCAAGATCGTCACTCTTGTTCCGTTGACATCAAACCAGGTCTATAAGGGTCAAATGAAGTAAAAAGGTGAGGTTGAGTCTCAGAAAAAGAGTGAGGTCAAGAGTTATAAGAAAAATAGAACAAAAAAGGGGAAAATGAGGTGGCTTAGAGGAGAGAAAGGAAAAAGGAACCACATGAGAAGAAAGAAAAAAAGGCTATTGCTATAGAGAATGATATAAAAGAAGAACAAAAAAGAACAAAAGAACAAGTAGTTGAGATGAAAAAAATGAGTCTTTTAGAGAGAGAAGAGATACAACAAGTGAGCTTTTATGCTAAAGAGAATGATACAAAAGAGAGAGTGATTGAGTTAGGAAATAAAAGAAAATCTAGGAAGAATGGCAAAAAGTGGAAAATAATGAAAACATTCCTGAAATGAAGGGGAAAAGAAAAGAGTGAGGTTAAGGGAGCATAATTTTCAAATCCACCCTTGTTTGTGCTTTTGAACAAAGAGGTTTATTCTAGTACTAACAAACTTAACTCTTCCTTGCATAGTGTTGTTGTGATACTTTTGCAAGTTTTTGATGATAACTTGAGCATTGTATTAAGTTGTTTCAAGAAAGTAATGTTTGACCCAGATGGTTGGGTCCTACTAAAGATGAAGTTTTGAGGATGAATCCTTTTGAAGAGAGGGGGTGAGATTTGAGAATTTTGAAATTGAAAGGTTTATCTTTCTTTGGTTCTTCATTGAACCCTTGAACTTATTAGGAACTTAGTTCTTATGGCGTTTTACCCTAACTTATCACTCTCCTTCTTATCTATATCTTGAGAGTGGTGTTAATATCCTTCTCATGCCTCTGGTTTGTGCTACTTTAAACATTGGGTTCATGTCTCTATACCTCTGGTTCATATTTAGTTGACATTGGGTAAAGGTTTTTGTTTTATCTTTTATTTATTGAATTGATTTAGAACTTTCTAGGAAGCACAAAATTTTTTTCGTTGTGGGAATCGCATTAGTTGCTATCAGAGCTTGTTTCTAATTAGGTTTAATCTATCCTTTGTTTTTGTCTTTCAATTCAAAATTTTAAAAAAAATTTGTTTATGTTTGTTCATCACCTTTGCTGTTCGTTGTTGTTCTAAGTTTTCATATTTTATTGTTGTTGGTTATGTTGATCAATTCTGGAAAATACTTATTGGTTTGAATTAATTCTAGAACTTAGTTGTTGGAAATTCTAATATTGCTAGAAATAGTTGTTTGGAATTCTAGAAACCCTAGAACTTGACTTTAGAAAATTAGTTGGTTGGTATTAAAAAAAAAAAAAATTACTCTCGTTGTCCTTTGTTTCATCTAACATCATATCTAAAAAAAAATATGTTGAAGGGATGTGTTGGTTGAAGGAAAATGTGTGATTATTCTTGAAAAGTTGTGATCTTTGGTGAAAAGTTGTATTGTTTCGTCTTAACAATTGTATTGGTTCATGAAGAGTTGTATTGTTTCATTTTAAAAGTTGTGTTATTTCATTCAAACAATGTGATGGTTCAAGTGAAACATTGTCTTGCTTCATTGAAACATTGAGCTAGTTCACTAAAAAGTCATCTTGGTTCAAATTTTCTTGTACTTCAAATTTCGTTTAGGTCACTTTATTTTACTGTTTCTATTTCTAGTCATTTGTTTCCTTCCTTGAATGTCAAACTCTCAAACTTTTCCTTACTTTTTTTTGCCGAATTCAATAAAAACTAAAAGTGAGGATCAAGAGTAGTAAAAGGATGGAGTGTGTGAGATCATTAGAGGTTAAAAGCCAATTAGAGTGAAACAGGAATGTGAGTGGAGAGTGCATGAGAACATTCTTTTCAAGTCATAAAATTTCAAGATATTGAAAATTAAGAAATCAATCATTGATGTTCAACGTCATTTTACAACAGTTTGAGCACATGAATGAGACGCATGATGAAATCCAGGATAGGCTGCATATGAAAAACGTTGTTCTTACTTATTTGTAAAGGGGACAACAAACAATAGCTCCTAATGCTGAAGACAAGAAAGGCGTGCATTAAGTTTACAAATGAAAGAGAATGACACAACACAATATGATAAAACTTTTCATACAAGGTGCCACATAATAATAAGGTATGCAAGATAATTGATGGTGGTAGTGGTACTAATGCAGCTGCTACTAGTTTGGTCGAGAAGTTTAGTTTACCTACTATGAAGCATCCTAGACCATACGAGCTTCAATGGTTGAAATATTGTGGATAAGTCAAGGTAGACGAGAAGCGTTGGTTTTATTTTCAATTGGAAAGTACCAAGATGAAGTTCTCTGTGATGTAATTCCTATACATGCTGGACCTTTTTTTGTAGGAAGACCATGGCAAATTGATAGAAAGGTCAACCATGAAAGAGTTAAGAATATATATTCTTTTATACAAGATGATAGGACCATCACTCTTGTTCCTTTGATACCAAAGCCGGTCCATGAGGATTAAATGATGTTGAAAGGTGAGGTTGAGTCTCAGAAAAAGAGTGAGGCCGAGAGTTATAAGAAAAATAAAATAAGAGAGTGAAAAAATGAGGTGACCGAGATGAGCAAAAAGAAAGAGGGACCACATAAGAAGAGAGAAAAAGAGGCTGTTGCTATAGAGAATGATATAAAAAAATAACAAAAAAGTACAAAAGAACAAGTAGTTGAGATGAAAAACAATGAGAGGCTTTCAGAGAGAGAGGAGATACAACAAGTTAAGAAATAAAAGAAAATCTAGGAAGATTGTCAAAAGGTGGAAAATAATGAAAACATTCCTAAAATAAAGGAGAGAAAAGAAATGAGTGAGGTTGAGGGAGCTTATTTTTCAAATCCACCCCTGTTTATGCTTTTGAACAAAGAGTTTTATTCCAGTACTAACAAACTTAAATCTTCCTTGCATAGTACTGTTGTTATACTTTTGCAAGTTTTTGACGATAATTTGAGCAGTGTATTAAGCTATTTCAAGAAAGTAGTGTTTGATCCAGGAGGTTGGGACCCCACAAAATATGAAGATTTGAGGACGAATACTTTTGAAGAAAGGGGGCGAGATTTGAGAATTTTGAAATTGAAAGATTTATCCTTCTTTGATTCTTCATTGAACTCTTGAACTTATTAAGAACTTAGTTCTTATGGCGTTCTACCCTGACTTATCACTCACCTACTTATCTATATCTTGAGTGTGGTGTTAATATCCTTTTCATGCCTCTGGTTTGTGTTGCTTTAAGCATTTTGTTAATGTCTCTATACCTCTAATTCGTGCTTAGTTGACATTGGGTAAAGGTTTTTGTTTTATGTTTTGTTTATCGAATCTGATTTAGAACTTTCCTGGGAGTAGGAAATTTGTTTAGTTGTGGGAATCCCATCATTTGGTATCAAAGCTCGTTTCTAATCAAATTTTATCTATCTTTTGTTTTTATCTTTCAATTCAAAATTAAACAAAATTTTGTTTTTGTTTGTTCATCACCTTGGCTGTTCGTTGTTGTTTTATGTATTCATATTCTATTGTTGTTGGTTGTGTCGATCAATTCTGGAAATTACTACTGGTTTGAATTAATTCTAGAACTTAGTTGCTAGAAATTCTAAAAATGCTAGAAATAGTTGTTTAGATTTCTAGAAACCAAAGATCTTGAGTATGGAAAATTAGTTGGTTGGTATAAAGAAAAAAAAATTACTCTAGTTATCCCTTGTTTCATCTAACATCATATCCACACAAAAAATGTTGAAGAGACGTGTTGGTTGATTGTTCATGAAAAGTTGTGATCTTTGGTGAAAAGTTGTATTGTTTCATCTAAACAATTGTACTGGTTCATGAAGAGTTGTATTGTTTCATTTGAAAAGTTGTGTTATTTCATTGGAACATTGTGTTGGTTCAAGTGAAACATTGTCTTGCTTCATTAAAACATTGTACTGGTTTGCTGAAAAGTCATCTTGGTTCAAATTTTCTTGTACTTTGAATTTAGTTTAGGTTACTTTATTTTGCTATTTCTGTTTCTAGTCCTTTGTTTCCTTCCTTGAATGTCAAACTCTGAAAATTTTCTTTATTTTTTTTTCTGAATTCGATAAAAACTAAAAGTAAAGATCAAGAGTAGTAAGAGGAAAAAGTGTGAGATCATTAGAGGGTAAAAGCCAGTTAGAGTGAAACACGAATGTGAGTGGAGTGTGTGAGTTTTTTCCTAACATTCTTTTCAGGTCATAAAATGTCAAGAGATCAAAAATTGGGAAATCATTCATTCATGTTCAAAGTCATTTTACAACAGTTTGAGCACAAGAATGAGACGCATGATGAAATCTAGGATAGGCTGGATAAGAAAGACGTTGGTTTTACTAATTTCCAAAGGGGATAGCAAACTGTTGCTCCTAATGTTGAAGACAAGAAAGGCGTACATTAAGTTTACAAATGAAAGAGAATGACACATTACAGTATGATAAAACTTTTTATACAAGGTGCCACATCAATAATAAGGTATGCATGATAATTGATGGTGGTAGTGGTTCTAATGTAGTTAGCACTAGTTTGGTTGAGAAGTTTAGTTTACCTACTATAAAGCATCCTAGACCATACAAGCTTCAATGGTTGAAGGATTGTGGACAAGTCAAGGTAGATAAGCAGGTGTTGGTTTCATTTTCAATTGGAAAGTACCATGATGAAGTTCTTTGTGATGTAATTCCTTGACATGCTGGCCATTTTTTGTTTGGAAGGTCGTGGCAAATTGATAGAAAGTTAAACCATGACAGAGTTAGGAGTAGGTATTCTTTTGTAAAAGATGGCAGAACCGTCACTCTTGTTCCTTTGACACCAAACCAGGTTTATGAGGATCAAATGAAGTTACAAGGTGAGGTTGAGTCTAAAAAAAATAGTGAAGTCTAGAGTTATGAGAAAAATAGAACAAGAGAGTGAAAAAATGAGGTGGTCAAGAGGAAAGAAAAGGAAGAGGGACCGCAAGAGAAGAAAAAAAAAAGGTTGTTGCTATAGAGAATGATATAAAAGAGGAACAAAAAAGTACAAAAGAATGAGCAATTGAGATGAAAAACAATGAGTGTCTTTCAGAGGGAGAAGAGATAGAAGAAGTAAGCTTTTTTGCTAAAGAGAATTATGTAAAGGAGAGAGTGGTTGAGTTAGGAAAGAAAAGAAAATATCAGAAGATTGCCAAAAGGTGGAAAATAATGAAAACATTCCTAAAATAAAGAAGAGAAAGGAAATGAGTGAGGTTAAGGCAGCTTATTTTTCAAATCCAACTCTGTTTGTACTTTTGAACAAAGAAGTTTATTCTAGTACTAACAAATTTAACTCTTTTTTGCATAGTGCTGTTGTGATATTTTTGCAAGTTTTTGATGATAATTTGAGTTGTGTATTAAGCTGTTTCAAGAAAGTTGTGTTTAATCCAGGAGGTTGGGTCTCTACCAAAGATGAAGATTTGAGGACAAATCCTTTTGAAGGGAGGGAGAATGATGAGAATCTAAGAATCATGATTCGAGGAACATGGGTTAAGTAGGTACAAAGCATCATGTTGGGCTCAAAGGAGAATATGGGCTTAATTAATTTGATTCGAGCAAGCGATGGGGCGGCTATATAGCATGTGACTCAAGAGTATCTCATCTAGAAGCCCTAGCCTAACAAGTGACCATTATATCCTATCAAAAAGTTAGTATCATATCCAAATTCTATTGATCATTAGGACATACAATTCAAGTTTGAATTTGGCCCATGAGTACTTTTTGGAAAGATCTACATGCCTAGTTTCAGAACAATCATGGATCTCGAGATTTAGAGTTTGCTAGAATTAGTTATTGTATTTTATTAAAGTCTGCCCGAAAAGAAAATAGTTAGCAACTTGCATTTATTGCTTATTTGAAGAGCTTAGTAATCTGTTGCTGAACATTGAGAACAAAAATAAGCTTTTATTTCTTAGTTTTCCTATGGACCTTTATTATGTTGAAGAGTCCACTTGTTTTAGGGCTTAGTTGCAAATTAGGGTTTTTCTTTGTGGCTACCTATATATGGTCATTTTTAGCATTTGTAATAGGGATTTGAGAATTTTGAAATTGAAAGGTTTATCCTTCTTTGGTTCTTCATTGAACTCTTGAACTTATTAGGAACTTCATTCTTGTGATGTTCTACCTTGACTTATCACTCACCTTCTCATCTATATCTTGAGTATGGCGTCAATATCCTTCTTATAGCTCTGGTTTGTGTTGCTTTAAACATTGGGTCAAGATCCTTATACCTCTGGTTCATGTTTAGTTGACATTAGGTTAAGGTTTTGTTTTATCTTTTGTTTACCAAATCTAATTTAGAACTTTCTTTGGGCATACGAAACTTGTTTCGTTGTGGGAATCACATCAACTCTCATAGTTTTAGGTGTTAACCATCTTATTAGAGCATGTACGTTGATTTCTGGTTCATGTGATAGCTTGGGTATTCTCTCTTTTGTTTCTTCATAGTCATCCTGTTTAACACTATTATCTCCTTCCACCAACAAGAATTGTGAAATATGACATTTATAGTCTGTTGAGTATCTTTCATTACAATGAAAACACAACCTTTGTGCCCATTTCTCCTAGATTAGACGTTTAATTGGCATGGTAGTGTTGGGTTTGTTTATTGGTGAGTTGTCAATCAGTTCTTGATTCAAACTTTGCAACAACATTAGGATAAATAATTAATTAAATCAATTTTATCATAATAAAATGCTATAGCAAAAATTCTTAATTAAATGGGGATTTAATTTAATTTTAATCAATTTCTTCAAATTAAATATTTGAACAATTCAAATATTAATTTAAAGTAGTTAAAGTAAAAATAATTACTAAAATAAAGATTGTCTAAATTGAGACAACACTTGTTTTAATTAAGAAAAATATTTGTCTTAAATTTTTATTGTCTAATTAAAACAACACTTGTTTAATTTAGACAACTAATATAAGAATTATTTTTATCTCTTTAGTGACAAAAATTTTTCTCACATTTTCAAGCATATTTGGGAAAACATTTGTCATAAATTAATTCTTTCTCTAAATTAAGACAACTCGTCTTAATAAAGACATTAGCTGAAATGCTATCAATTAACTTCATTTTAAATTATTCCAACTTAATATGCATTGAATTCTTCAAAGCTAGGTGAGGAATCCATTTGGACATAGAAATTTCAAGCACCAATAAATTTTGGATTATTTTAATCTCATTAAGATAATCTAATTTCATTAATCATGAAGTTATTTCACCAAAGACTCATCTAGATAATTCTTAAAATTATGATAAGTTAATGTTGAACATTGATTTGTCCAATTTGCAAGCCTAGTGTTTGTGAATCCTCATAGCCATCCATTGACACAAAGTAAAATTACTGTTTTACCCCTTATGTCAAATTTGTCCCCTAGTCTTAGATTTCATCCAACAAGTGACCAGATAATCTTTTAGACTTTTCAAAAATTATCTCAAAATGATGAGTAACTAATTCATCATTTCACAGGGTCAAGATATGTCACTTATCTTTCTTAAATCACTAGAAGTGAAGTAATATTACGAGTTCCACTATGATCCCAACATACAAAGTCTTCATTAATGTCACACAATGGTCGTGCCCATAGTTTATCAAAGATCACAATGGTTTTGGACACGAGTTCATAATCCATTAGGATTTCAGTTCTGCCATTAGCGAATGCAATGTATGTGAATTCGATTTCAAAACAACAGTATTAACTTGAACTTGATATCTCACTTGATTCCATTTCATTTCATAGTGTCATTACTTGAAGTTTACTACTTCAATGATTTGAGATTCATCAGTTCCTTAGAACAAATCCCATTCTTTCTATGGAGGTAATCTGGACACTACAGTCTTAATTGAACAGAGTAACTAGTTTTATTAAGTGACTATGAATATTGTTTTAGTTTCATCCAAAGATACATATCTTCTTTTGCATAACCCTTATGTAAATGTATCTTGGTTTATTAGAATCTGAAAACCATAATAGCTAGAAAATAAAGCTTACTTAAATAAACTCTTTGTTTATTAATATTGAAAATGTATATGCATCAAAGATACATCTCTCCTTTTGCATAACCCTAATATAAATGTACCTTGGTTTAATATAATCTGAAAACCTTAAAAGCTAGAAAATAAAGCTTACATAAATAAACTCTTCAATTATTAATATTAACATGTATTTACATCAAATTAGGGAATATAACTTGCTTTCCAAGGCAACTATTCCTAACATTCATCTTTAAGTATTAACACAGAGTTTGGCCTTGCATCAGTGTCCTCGACCAAACTTTCCATCACAATTAAAACAAAGTCCTCTCTCTTGGCGCTCATTCATCTCTGCTGTAGACAATTTCTTCACTAGTATGTTTGAGCTTTTGACATTAAGCAGAGCATTACTCTAATTAACCTTGGGAATAGGTAGCAAAGGTTGATTAAGTGGAGGCTTAGTATTAGGAACAAAAACCTGTCGATTTGAATTACTTCGAAAGCTTGTGTCATTGCACGTTAGCTTTGATAGATTCACGGCCTGCATAAGTGATTTTGGTTGCAAGGCTTGCACCTTTCACTGGATATCACCTTACAATCCAGATTCAAAGCAACTATAAAGAAATGAATCTACCCATTCTTTCTATGGAGGTAATCTGGACTCTACAGTCTTAATTGAACATAGTAACCGGTTCTATTAAGTGACTATGAATATCGTTTTAGTTTCATCCAAAGATACATATCTCCTTTTGCATAACCCTTATGTAAATGTATCTTGGTTTATTAGAATCTGAAAACCATAATAGCTAGAAAATAAAGCTTACTTAAACAAAATCTTTATTTATTAAATTTGAAAATGTATTTACATCAAAGATACATCTCTCCTTTTGTATAACCCTAATATAAATGTATTTTGGTTTAATAGAATTTGAAAACCTTAAAAGCTAGAAAATAAAGCTTACATAAATAAACTCTTCATTTATTAATATTAACATGTATTTACATCAAATTAGGGAATATAACTTGCTTTCGAGGGCAACCTATTCCTAGCATTCATCTTTAACCATTAACATAGAGTTTGGCCTTGCATCAGTGTCCTCGACCAAACTTCTCATCATAATTAAAACAAAGTTCTATCTCTCGATGCTCATTCATCTCTGTTGTAGTCAATTTCTTCACTGGTATGTTTGAGCTTTTGACATTAAGTAGAGCATTACTCTAATTAACCTTGGGAATCGGTAGTAAAGGTTGATTAAGTGGACGCTTAGTATTAGGAACAAAAACCTGCCGATTTGAAATGCTTCGAAAGCTTATGTCATTAAACGTTAGCTTTGATAGATTCACAGCCTACATAAGTTATTTTGGTTGCAAGGCTTGCACCTCTCACTGGATATCACCTTACAATCTAGATTCAAAGCAAATCTAAAGAAATGAATCCGAGACTCTGGTAGTTTGATAGGCCGAAGCTTCAAATCACGATGGTACTCCACAACACTAGTTGTTTGAGTGAGCTTCACGAGTTCACCCTTAATATATCTTTATTCAAATGGATCAAAACAAACCAATAGTGCTATGAGGAACTCCTGCCAAGATGGCATCAAGCCAATGCATCCACTAGTACCAATGCAGAGCATCTCCATCCATGTGGAGTGATGCTATCACTAGTCGTTGGTGAGCGAGAGTCACATGAAAATCAAATAACTACTCAACTTTAAAGATCCAACTATAAGGATCCTCTCTATTGAATCAAGGCACATCCACTTTTAAAGATTGTAATGGTTTTGCAGTGTTAACCGTATTTGTGATTATGTTCTTCGATCTGATCACCAAAGATGAGGCTGATCCCGACAACTTCACCATCAAATTCCTTAGGTTCAGGTCTAATCGTCCTTCTGTGGATGTCAATTTCAAACTAATTTTTTTTAAGGATATTGCCAAAAGAATTCAACTAACCATCATGCATTGCCAAACGACTCAAGTAATCCTTGAGTACCCATCTTACATATGCTCGGGATTGAGCTACCACGGTCGATTTTTGCTTATTGAAAGCACTAAATGATATAGAGAAATAGCACAATTTCAAGGACGTGCACCTCTTTAGCAAAAACTAGAGAGTAAGAGTTAGAAAGTTTGAAATTTGGTTATCCTTCATTCATTAATCCTTACACTTTTATGGCATGGGAGGTAATACCTCGTGGCCAATGAAATTCACATAGCTTTCCAATTAGTTACAATAGGAGTGAATGATTAACTAAAACAAGGAAACTAGATATCTAAGATGTCAACCCTGGTATTCTCTTAGCTATGAGGGAGACTTGCTTGTTATCTTAGCTGAGGTGGTGCTTATTCGCTTATCAAATGGAGAGTTAAGACATCAGTACTGTTGTATAAAATAATCTTAGAAGAAATATGGGAACTACTTTTGAATTGGTAAAGTTTTGAGGGTCAATGAGTAGTTTATAGTTTTAACTCCATCTCTCTTTTGCATAGTTCTCCAGTTTTAGGAGGTTTATGAAAGCTCTACAGTATAGGTGATTATCACCAAGGTGGTTGTGGAAGTATCACTTTTTTTACATTTGATCTTCTTTCTCTTGACCTCTCTGGAGTCTCTGGATTTCGTTTGAGTTTGGTTGTTTACAAATTTACGGCAGTTATTTTGTTGGCATCACCAATATCCTTTGCATCTATGTTTAATCAGACATGGATCACAAAGCTTCAGGAAAAGTTTCTGCATCTAATAAGCCATAAGACTTAACTTATCAATGAAGGTCTAGTTAAATCACAGGTTAAGGTAGCAGGAGAAGGCCTACAAACATAGTTGCTAGCCAAGAGTCTCATATAGGAAGGAGCAGCCAAGGTGGCAATAAAGTCTCAAATAGGGGGATGTTGAGTGGACAGAACATAGGCTAGAGTATTTATTACATAACCACTGCATTGTATTCCCCAAGAGACAGTAAAATTCAAGAAGGTACCTCCTAATGTAACTTCATTGTCTTGCTAAAGTATACACATCATCCAAACTACTCATCCAAAACAAACAAAAAACTATTTTTCTCTCCTTATTGAGTAAAGAATGAAGACAAATGGAGCCTATCTTCATCTGTGTAGGTAACATATTCATGGTTTAACTCAATCAAAAAAAAAAAAAAAAAAGAAAAGTGAAAAGGACAATGTTCGATTTTTACTCATTTTGGTGAAGAAATTTTGGGTCCAAATAACCATAAACGCTTAAAGGGAACAAAACCATTGGCTTCATCTTCTTCCTGTGAGGATTTGGAACTACCACTATCACTGGAACTGAAAGGTGATCAAGAGCATCCAATCATCTGGTCAATCACATCCTTTCCTTCATATATGATTTTAACAAAACAGTTGCGTCTTTCAAGCTCAATAATTAGCTACCATGACCCAAAGTAGTATACATACTAAACTGCAAAAAAAATTGAGCGCTTGAGATTACCAAACAACCCACATGATTATCACTTTAACCATAGATAATAAAACAATGAACTTAAAACTCAAGTGGACGAAGAGCCTAAGAGCTAAAGCACAGCCTCAGTGAAATTTTGCTCCTCGAACTCAATCTTCGTTCTCTTCCTCAGTGTAAGGGCATCTAAACTCCTCTTTGCATCATATGAATGTGAACCTTCTCCTCCAGCAAGCAAACTCAACACAACCTTAGCCACTCAAGCCACCGTCCCGCAATGACCTATGAAGCTAGAACTAGGGAAAGATGAGAAGGGGTTGGGAGATGTGACGTTGAAATTATTTTTTGGCAATATGTAAAATAGTTAGGTCATGTAGGATAGTTAACAACCACGTCAAAAAATATTTAATGGAAGTTAGATAGAAGAACCAATTTAAGACTTTAGAGAAATTATGAGGACAACATTATTTAAATTGAAAATAGGAGAACCAAATTGAAACTTTTGGCGTAATAAGGGGAGTAAAAGTATTATGAAGCTAATATTTTTTATTAACATTAATCAAGCGCCATTTATCTTTTTAGGGAGGATGTATATATACACTTTTGTTATTTTGTCCTTTTTATTCCCTTTTTCTTACAAATTTAGAATGTTGTATGAAATACCTTTTATTTTAATTAATTTGAAAGTATTAGAGTGAAGCCAATTTTTATCTATAGTATCATATAATTTAAATGTACAAAATATAGGCCAAATGTGACATTAGATTAGCTTGTATTTTATCTCTAAACAAATATGAGAGTTTGCTCCCAGAAAATAAGAGTGTATATGAGACAATTGGTTATGATTTATAAAATGGATATGTGTTTAGAAGTCAATAAGGTGCTGGTATCTTTACATACTTATGACTTTAAAAGCATTTGTAAATTTAAGACACATGAACTCACTCAAATGTTATAACATTGAATAGAGAAAAATGATTAAAGATGCTTACTAAATAAAAAGTAAAATTATTGAAATACAATTTTCAATAAATTTTATTTGATTGATCTTTCCATCACAAATATGTGTTTATTTGAAGGCTTACTGCACAACTAAAATTCTTTAAGTAAAAAACAAAGATCCAACAAGAAACGTGGGAAGTTGCAGATTATAGTCCTGTACAAAATTTCACAAAAGCATTAGCCTTCCTCTTGTTAACCTTTCACTATTCAAAAATATAAAGTATTTGAATATAATTGTCTTCTCTCATATTACATTGGCTATTAATTTGAGTATATAGTTTTTTTTTCAACAATCTTCCACATGCAGTAACAAATAATAGCAGGCGTCTAGCTAGTTCTTAATCCTAACTTATTTATTGGGTTTAATTCAGAAAGTCATTAACAAAAAAGAGGCTAAAACAGTGGAATAAATTTTTTTTTAAATGTTATTAACAAATTGTACACAAATTATAAAAGTAAAGAGTATAAATTTATATTCCACCTACATAAATTTATAAATTCAGGTAGAAACGAAAATTTTAAAAAGTGAGTATAATTTAATGATAATTTTACGATAAATATATATATATATATATATATATATATATATATATACTATACATTTTGATTAGATTTTAGTAATATTAAAATTCAAACCCATAAAAAATTCGTTTGTAACATATATGGTATACATGAACAATTCTTTTAAGATTAAATGCTAATATATTTCATATATAGGCATTGGTGTCAAGGTTGTGTCTAGTACCAAATGCGTAAGTGCTAATATGACGATGGACTCATAATTTAATAGATTATCAGTACTATATACCACTGCTATTCTCTCACTCGGCCTCTCTGTCTCAACTCAAGCAGATAGAGATTGAGTTGTGATGAGTAATGACCAAAAAAAAAAGTGAAATAGTGAATGAAAGGGAAAAAAATTTATTTGAAGTACTGATGAAAAAATGAGGATCACATGTTTGAGAAAGAGAAAGATAATATGAGCCAAAAAAGAAGAAGAGGAAAAGTGTGAATGAAAGAAAAAAAATAGAGTCCTTGATTAAGAAGTGAGGACCATCTCTTTGAAAAAGAGAAAAATAATACACGTCAATAAAAAGAAGATGAAAAGTGTGAATGAAAGTAACAAAAAAATAGAGTACTTGATTAAAAATGAGGATCATCTATTTGAAAAAGAGAAAAATAATTTGATTTTTCCTATGTGAGATCTTCGGGTAGATGATATATAAATAAGGAATGTGAGTGAAAGAGAGACACAATCTCTGATGTGAGATTTTCGGGCAATATTATGAGCTATTTGATTTTGAAAATGCAAATAGTGTGTAGCTGGTGATATATAAAAAAAGAAAATGAAAGATGGTATGGTGAATGGGTGATGTGAGAGTAGGAGTGGGACGAAGGAAAATTTAAGAGGTGTGAGAGGTGGGTGTTACGGTAGAGCATCATCCACTTGCTAAATAGAACATGAGCATTACACGGGATGCGGTGATAATGGGTTAAAAAATTAAATAATATTTTTAGTTGGGGACGATAGTGGATTTAATTATATGGTTTAAATTTATATAGATCAATTATTTTACTAGACCATGAGATCAAAAGTGGAAAAAAAAAAAAAACACACACACACACACACACACACATATAGATATATATAGATTCATGTTATCCTATCAATTATAATAAAGGGTTCATCTTGGCCCAATAATCAATTGTTGAGAAAAATCATGTAAAAGTTTTGATGTGTCAACTAATAAAAAAAGTAGCAAGCTAGAAATGAGTAAGCAGCATCTAGAAAAGGAAGAACAAGCATAAGCAATAAACAAATCTAATTTAAAATAAAACTTGATTCAAGTGTGAAAAGGGTTCAGTCAGTTTCCAGTCTGACATGTTCCCTTGAAGAAAGCCACCACCCTTATGCCTAAAAAAATAAATACGTTCTTGAAAGTCACCCACCCATCTTCTAGAAGATAGTTTGTACAAAAGCAAAAGTTTTCATTATTTTATTTATTAATGTTCCATCTCTTATTTTTTTCAAGATGTAAAGTTTACAGATATAGGTTTTATCGACCAAAACTAGAAAGGCTTCAAATGTGAAACTTGCGAAAGGGAACTCATCATGCCTCCTAAAATTTGAATTCAAAGAGATGAATGTCAACTCAAAGCCTTGTCTACAAACCAATCTATAACTAGCTATGAAGACTGCTGCAAACCTATCAATGCTCTCAAATGGCTAGCAAGACAACAAGCTTCAAACTCAAGTGTAAAACCTGCACCATGCATGCTAAGGAATTAATTCAATTTTGTTTGGAACAAGCTAAAAAACTAAGAGCAAGCCTTCATTCATTGCAAAGTGTCTTGAGCTTAAAGGAGAGAAAACTCCTTAAGCTATTTCCAGACTATTCAAATAGGTTAGGAGTCGAGTAAACCTCTTCCATCATCAAAAATGCTGTGAAGGTTGCTAGATTGAGCCTAAGATAAAATCTAGTGTGATAGGAGGTCAGGTGTAAGGTGTAAAAAGTAGAGTGCTTGAGCCTGAGAGTTTAGTTGCGTTCTTAAGAAAAAGCTTGTAAGTTGCGTATGTAATCTTGGTCATTTCCCCATAGTAGGAGTGGATGTAGGATCTAACTTTTCTTAAATCTAAACCACTATACTTCTTGATATGATTCTTCCTTACTCTCATATCTTTAATTACTACCAGCTCAATATCTTTGATTAAGTTCTCACATTTCACTGTTTGCTTATTTAAATTTACATTTCACTCTGAGATTTGGTTTGAGTTAAGAATGAATTGATTTTATTAGATCAAGAAGGTCATTTTGATTATTAAAGTAATTTCATTGTTTCTTATTCACCACTCTCTTTTGTCTTATCAGGAAGTAATTTTCTAATTGACCATTTAAGAAATATTTCTACTTGATCGAAAAAGTTATAACAATTTATAAACACCTAATCCAACCCCTTTCTTGGGTGCTCGTTGCTATTTGAACTAACAAGTGGAATTAGATATTTGGACTCTATTTTCAGGTTTAATAGCCATGAGAAAAGATCCCTTTAGCAACATGAATCCATGCAACATGATAAAAGGTCACTCTACCAACAGACCACCTTTCTTTGATAGCCATAACTACACTTATTAGAAGAAAGGATGAGAATCTTCATACATTCTGTGGACTATCAAGTGTGTGAGTAATTGAAAAAGGTCCTCATACACCCAACAAAATAGTAGATGGTGTAACAATACGAAAACCAGAAGGTGAATGGTCTGATGCAGATAACAAGCTAATGGAAACAAATGCTAGAGCCATCAATCTTATGTACTATGCAGTAAATGTTGAAGAATATAGAAAAATCTCAAGATGAAAAATTGTGAAAGAAATGTGTGAGAAACTTCAAATTACTTATGAAGGAATAGCAGAAGTCAGAGAGACAATGATTGATATGTTAGTTGACAACTATGAACTATTCAAGATGAAAGAAAATGTGAGAATTGAAGAAATGTTCACAAGACTATCTAGTATCATCAACGATTTAGATGCCTTAAGAAAAACATACTCTAACAAGAATCTAGTAAGAAAAGTTTGACGAGTTCTTACCAAGCCTTGGCAAGCAAAGATTGTTCTTATGCAAGAAGGAAGGAATCTGAACGAAATGTCTTATTATGAATTAAGAGGAAACTTAATTGCTTATGAAAACATTTTCATGAGAGAAGATGCTTGAAACTCACAGTAGATCAATAGTATTGCTCTAAAAGCTAATGAAGAAATATCTAATCCAAAGCAAGAAAAGGAATTTTCCTTCCTTAGAAGAAATATATATAGATTCTACAAAAGGAATAGCTTCTATTAGAAAAGGGACAAGTAAAAAGTGAGAAGCCAAAGGAACAAGCTCTCTATTACGAATGCAAGAAACCAGGATATGTTAAGGTTGACTACCCATTACTAAAAAAGAAACAGCTCAAGGGAAAGAAAAAGAAAGTTATGGTTGTAGAATCAACTTAGAGTGACGATGGTCAATCTAACTCAACAGATAGTGATGGTGAAGAGGAAGGGCAAACGGTAAATCTATGTCTTATGGCAAATGATTAATTAGAAGAAGAGGTAATCAACGCTAACGAATCTTATTCAATTGATTAATTGTAGGAATCTTTTAACTTACTATTTGGAAATTTTAACAAATTAAGCACTAAATACATTGGGCTTAAGGAATCACACTACATCACTTACAAGGAATTAGAGAATCTAAGAAATGAAAAAGATGCACTAAACCAGGTTAAAGAAAAGCTAAAAACTAAAAATGAATCCCTCAAAGAAAAGGTAGAATCTCTAGAATTAAAATTAAAAAATTTACCTCTAGTTCTTCTCAGTTAGATGTTATGCTTAGTTCTCTAAGAAGCCCTCTCAATGGAACTTGTCTAGGGTTTGTTCAAAAGAAAGAAAATAAGAAAAGTCTCCCTCCTAAAAGAAGACAAAGAAACTTTTTTTCTTAAGAGTAAAGAAAAAATAAGAAACTTAAAGTCATGTTATTTTTGTGATGAAACAATTAATCTTATAAAAGATTGTAACCTAAAAAGAAATCCTAAGAAAAAGGTGAAGCAAGTATGAAAACCCAAGGGTTCTTCAGTCCCCAAAGGAGCTTTTACTAACCCTCCATTACCCAAAACAGTTTGGGTACCTAAATTTGACTAAAATGATTGTAGGTGTACTTAAGCTCAAGATACAAAAAAGGTCAATGGTATCTTGATAATGATAGCTCAAGGCACATGACTGATGATGCCACAAAGTTCTACTTTCTCAAGAGAAAATAAGGAGGAGTACTACCTTCGGTGACAACAAGAAAGGTAAAATTATTGGCATTGGTAAAATCCCTATAAAATTATGTTGTAAAATTGATGATGTTTATCTTGTTGACAATCTGAAACATAATTTAATCAACATTAGTCAATTGTGTGATAAAGGGCACAAGGCTATCTTTAAAATGCACTTTTTTTGCACAATGATAAAATCCTATTTTCTGGGATTAGGCAAGAAAATGTGTACATTTACATTTAGAAGATATATCTTTAAAAACATTTACTTGGCTTGCATCCACTATTGATAAAAATTGGTTATGGCACAAAAGACTATGTCATGCTAGCATGCATCTAATTTTAAAATTATCAAAGAAAAAACTTGTCATTGGTTTGCCAAAGCTAAGATTTGAGAAAAATCATATTTACGATGCTTGTCAAAAAGGGAAGCAAATTAGAACCTCTTTCAAAAGTAAAGATTATGTTTCTACAATCAAGCCTTTAAATCTTCTTCATATGAATCTATTTGATCCTACTGGAACTTAGATCATGGGTGGGAAAAGATACGGATTAGTCATTGTTGATGATTTCTCTAGATATACCTTGGTTTTCTTTCATGTCACAAGGATGAAAGTTTCAACCTTTTTGAAAAATTTTGTAAGAAATTTCAAAATGAAAAGAATGATCTTATCAAAAGCATTGGAAGTGATCATGATTGAGAATTTGAAAACAAATCTTTTGAAAAACTTTGGTGAAAAATTTGGCATTGATCATAACTTTTCTGCTCCAAGAACTCCACAACAAAATGTAGTTGTGGAAAGAAAGAATAGAACACTTCTTGATATGACAAGAACAATGTCGTGTGATAATGGGCTTCCTCACAAATTCTTGGTTGAAGCCATGAACATAGCTTGTTATATCTTGAACATATGCTTGATAAGACCCATCTTAAAGAAGACTGCCTATGAGCTATGGAAAGGAAGAAAACCTAACATTAGCTACTTTCACACATTTGCATGCAAATGCTTTATTCTTAACAATGAAAAAAATAATCTGGGTAAGTTTGATGCAAAAACTAATGGTGGAATATTCCTCAGTTACTTTATGACTTGTAAAGCTTTTAGGATTTACAAACAAAGAACAATATCTGTAGAAGAATATATTCATGAGGTTTTTAATGAAACTAATGCTTCTACCTTGACTAACCAGCAGTCAGATTTTGATGAAGATGATAATATTACAAAAGGGATTACTTCATATTAAATTATTTGAATATAAGAGATGAAGAAAAATCACAAGAAGAGTTCTCGGAAAGAAATGAGAACGATGAACCTGTAGAGTAAACTCAAGAAAATCTAAATGAAAGCCAAAGAAAGCAACCTATATATTAAGACAATAATGAGGAAGATCAGAATAAGCAAAGTGAATCGTTATATAGAATTCCTTGAGTATGGAAAAGTCTCCATCATTTCCTTTTAAGTTCATTATTGGGGAATCATTATATGGAGTCAAAACCAGAGCTTCTTATAAAAGCATGAATCACGTGCCCTTTATGTCACATATAGAACCTAAAAATGTAGGGGAAGCACTTAAAGATGAATGATGGATCTTAGCTATGTAAGAAGAGCTAAATCTGTTTGAAAGGAATAAAGTCTAGACACTTGTCCCTATGCCCACATCATCAATCAATAATTGGTACTAAATAGGTATTTAGAAACAAACTAGATGATGTAGGTAATGTGGTAAGAAACAAAGCAAGCCTAGTTGCTCAGGGGTATGATTAGCAAGAAGGTATTGACTACGATGAAACCTTTTCTCCTGTTGCTAGATTAGAATCCATTAGAATATTACTTGCTTTTGCTTTCTACAGAGGTTTTAAATTATTTCAAATGGATGTTAAAAGTTCTTTTTTAAATGGACTTTTGAATCAAGATGCCTATGTCAAACAACCTCTAGGTTTTGAGCAAGCTAACTTTCGAAATCATGTTTTTAATCTAACTAAAGCCCTTTATGTTCTTAAGCAATCACCTCGGGCATGGTATGAAAGGTTAAGTACATTTTTACTGAAACATAACTTCACTAGAGGAACAATTTACACTACCTCATTCACAAAATGCACAAAACATAACATATAAATTGTTCAAATATATGTAGATGATATTGTTTTGGTTCAACTAATGAGCTACTTTGCAAGGAATTCTCTATCTTGATAAAGATTGAGTTTGAAATGAGCATGATAGGAGACATTCTTTCTCAAACTTCAAATCAAACAATCTTAAGAAGGAATCTTCATCAGCCAATCAAAGTACACCAAGGAATTACTAAAGAAGTATGACATAGATAAAGCAAAACAAGCCAACTCCTATGGCAAGCTCTATTAAACTAAGAAAGGATTAACAAGGTAAATTAGTTGATCAAAAGATCTATCAAGGTATGATTGGGTATCTTCTTTATTTAATTGCAAGTAGACCTGATATTTTCTTTAGTGTATGCCTATATGCTAGATTTCAAGTTGATCCTAAGGAGTCTCATTTAAATACTATCAACAGAGTTTTTAAATATCTTATTAGTACTCAAAATCGAGGACTTTGGTACCCTAGGAGTAATTGCTTTGCTCTTTATGGATATTTTGTTGTAGATTTTGGGGGTTGTAGAATAGATAGAAAAAGTACTAGTTGAACATGTCAATTCTTAGGACATTGCTTAATCTTTTGGCATAGCAATAAACAAAATTATATTGTCCTTTCTACAACTGAAATAGAATTTGTAGCAACTGGATGTTGTTGTGCACAAATCCTTTGGATGAAACACCAATTAGAAGATTATGGTCTAAAATTTGATAAAGTTCCAATCAAATGTGACAACAATAATTCCATTACTCTCTTTAAAAATCCCATACAACACTATAGGACTAAAGCACATAGAAATTAGGCATCACTTCCTCAGGGATCATTTGTATAAAGGAGATTTTCTATCATTTACTATTGACAGTGTCAAATAGATTAAAGAAATTCAAATTTTGTCAATCGTCATGATTAGTCTTATCTTGAAAATTGAAACTACTACTAACTGCTGTGTATTACATGTCAAATCAAATTAAATGTGGGTAGCATTCAGGACAAAAATAAAACCTCTTAATCACTTGCACCTCTTCACATTCTTAAAAAATCACCATTGCCCTTATTCTTCTGGAAACTCATTTTGTCTCTCTCATTATGAATCTCTTTTCATTTTAAATTGATAATCTTTGACCTAGAAAACCAAATTTCCCACTCTCATTCCCTTAAAAATGGGCTTCTCGTCTAAAGTCAGTGAGAAAAGGAAGTTGTAAGAAGGCTCTGGCTCTAATTTCATAAAGACGAAGACTATTAGAGTTCCAAAGACTTTTCGAGATATAGATGTTATTGCTGCATACAACAAGGACTACATGCATCGAGATTATTCACTTCCTAGAGAGGTAAACCTGAGATTTTATGAAGACGAGAACTTTAAGGTTTTTGAATGGTTTAAGAGATTTAAATGGATTGAGTTCTTTAAAATCAACACTAAGATTTATCTTGTCATCATTAAAGAATTATATGCAAATCTTAGGTTTGAAAAAGGAACTTTAAAAGGAAGTTCACTTCTAAGGGGTAGGAAGATTACTGTTAATTATGAGAAAATTTCAAAAATGATTAACTGTCCAAATGTTGGAATTAGGATGTATGCTAAAACATAAAGAAATTGAATTTGGTGGATATTCCCATGGAGAGGTTGTGGATGAACTAACAAATAGTCAACTTAATATGGTAGATATTTCTGTACTTTATCCTGACTTGCGAATTCTCTTGCATGCAATGACTCATATGGTTAGGGGTGTGCAAGTACGGGTTGGTTTGGTTAATTAGCTTACCCGACCACCGAACCAATTAAGGGAAGACGGTTTAGATTGGTTCGGTTAATTTGATAAACAAGAGAAATAACCAAACTAAATCGGACTGTATTTAGGTGGATTGGGCGGTTCGGTTAATCGGTTTAGCCAATTAAACAAAAATCCAAATCAGTATGACAGTATGTATGTAAAAATCAAAATCCACCTGCAAAAAAATCAAAATCCACCTGCAAATGACCAATCTACATTAAGTTTGAAAGTTATCCAATCCCCCTCCACGGCTCCACCAGCAGAAAAGGGGGAAAAATAATTTGTGTTCTTATTTCATTTCCATTATTACCATACAATTACTGAATTGCAGCAACTAAAATAAGAAGATATCATTTTATTTTTATTAGCCTTTGTGAACCTTAATGCCCCAGACAAAAGAACTGTTATTTTTCCATCACACATTAATAGCAATGTTATAGTACATAAAGTT